>JAGGAW010000054.1:17642-29077 GCA_017657375.1 Termitomyces sp. T27 | reverse complement strand
AGTAGATGGAGGAAGCAAAGTTACAGTAGAACATTTGGAGTCAGGTCAAACAATTGACCAAGCTGAGCAAAGTTGGCGTTGAAAAGTTCGAAGAATTCACTCGAAGAAGATCATATCTTGTCGATCTTATCCTGATGAGTTCAATTTGGCTCGATCACGTCGATTTGACTTGATCCTGCTCAATCCGGCTCGACGGACTTTTCACTGGGGATCATAACTGAGATGTGGAGGCCCACTAAAGGACTAAGGTCTGAATCATTTTTATCGTTGGACCAGACTGAAGCAGACTGATAAGATCAAATCATGGCTGCTACCGTGGTGCACACTGCATTATCGTGCTTCCATCCCTATTAATATTATGGGGCACTTTAATGATTAGAACAGGTAAGTCCACCTTAAGCTTCGTTGAAGCTTTATTTGAGTTCTGATCAGTGATAATGTCAATCAGAACGCCTTTTGGTAATACTTCCAGAGGCACAATTGTGCGACTAAGTTCTCCTTGACCTTGACGGGCTCTCTTCTCCACTTGATCACCTCGGCTTCCCTGAACTCGCCTGCAAAATCGCCAATCATCCTTCTCTCCCGCGGTGCCCTGTGTTACCGCTCACTAGCAACTCGTTACTGCCAGCTGTGATTCCCATTTTACCCTTGACATCATCCAGGCCTTCCTCAACTCAGGCTGGGATATCGACGTTCAGCGTTCAACGCTGACCTCGGATACAGGGAGACCTTCTAACCTTCTGCCTGCATGCGCCCCTTTGCACAAATGGACCATTTCACACGGTACCTGCTGACCCAAACTTGAATCGTAATGGCTTCACTGCCAATGGCTCGCCGTTTCGTGTGCGTCCATGAGACTGCCGAGATTCTCATCGTTGCAGGCGCTTACATTAAAAAATACCAATTAAGATCGCTGCAAAGGAAGGGCGTATTGAGATGGACTGAGATAATTGAGTTGTTGCTCGAAGAGGGAGCTAAAATCCTGACGGTAACGTACTTAAAATAGGGCCAGGGACAGCGCTGTATGAGGCCGCGAAGGGTGACCGGGTTGATGTGGTCCACCCTTTCTTGGAGAAAGGTGCAGATCAAGTGCAGATCCTTCGAAGGGTTTGGGGTACGTAAAGGTGTCGTGAAGGTGTTGGAAGGAAGACTTTCATGGCCCATGGCGCTGTAGTGTAGAGGTTATCACTCGAGATTCTGATGTTGAAGTTTTCTCGAAACCCAGGTTCGATTCCTGGCAGTGCCTTTCGTTCCCTGGAAGTTTATTTTTACGTTTCATTGAGTCCTGCAATTTCTGCCTGCATTTGTGATGGCGCCTAGAAAATTGTAACAAATTTGATTATCCCTATGTATGATGCAGCATATTGTACATTCGATTAGCTGACGATTCAATGAACGCTGAAAATTATACAAAGATGATGTAGCGATAGCAGTACACAAATTTAGAAACCTCGAGCTCATCGTACAGCCTCCCCAGCTTCCTGCTGAATCCTGCTCACAACCTGGGTCGTGAGTCTCGATATGGACTCAACCACATCATACAACGCAGGAACAAGAAACGGTTCCTTACACTCCCTTTGGAAGTCTGTCAAGGCAGTCTCTGCCTCTATTCTCATCCTCGTTTCTGCTTGAAGTTGCGATTCGAGCGCTTGTAGCTTTTCCCGCATCGCTAGAGTGCCACTTTAGCTTAAGGCTGTTGATAAATGAATACATAGAAGTAAAGATGTACCTATCTCCTGTGGAGTCTCTCGTGGAGGCACAGGGTACCCCAGAGCATGGAGTTCTGAGACAATAGAAGCCTCACGACCTAGGCTGGCATCTATCTGCCCTCGTACGAATTTCAGCTCGTACTCTAGCCTTTCGCTCTCTGTCGAAGTGTCACCATTTGTGTTTGACAAACGACTTGAGTGAGGAGGCGGACGGCGCGGTCGAAAGTCAGGAGAGCTGAAACTACGGCTGCGTTTTCGGGAGGTAGTGGAGGGCTGCATGTTATTTGGTATGCGGTTTGAGGAGCGTGCTGAAAAAGTGAGTCCTGGTGGTATCTGAAAAATGAATGAGTAGGTGGGAGGAAGAGATGAGAAGCTGCGTATTGACCGAGTCGGAGCTCTCCGGATGCAGGGGCAGTGAAGGGATCTGTTATGGGTATGAGGATCGATATCTTTTTCTGAACACAGAAAGAGAAATGGAGTCGTTCGGCTTACAACTGGTGAATTGGCAAGAACCTTGATGAGCCGCTAGAAATGGTATTACGATCCAGAAGAGAACTTTACTATCGCACGAAGATACTGTACCTTGGGAGTAGTTTGTCTTGATGACGATATTGACATCGGAGAATTAAACTGCCTATTCGCATTAGGTATACTCTTGAACTGAAGTCAACATAGGCGCCCTTGATGTTCCTGAGAGGAGACACACCAAATATGGGGGTGCCACAGGCGGCGATGGAACAGAGGACGCGACAGAGTCCCTGTCTCGAGTTCGAGCAGGAGTCCGAGGGGACTGTTGAAAAAACAAACAAAAAAGAGAGTTCAAGATAGGCGCTCGCTAACAACACGTGTCAAAGACTTGCATCAGTAAAGGTCGGCTCGAATGGTTCGCTTTTAGGTATCTTAAGCGCTGAAGCCATATCATCAAGCAGCATTTGTGCTTCGGTCTGCGCCCCGCCCCACGTGCGCCACGCAATGGTTTGTGGGTCCAACGTCACGCTAGAATTTTTTCATGAAAAGATGTCAATGATGTACTTGCGCCCACTGATGACGCGTGACGTACGTCCCTGCAGGGCTTTCTCGTAGACTGAGCCGACAACTAATCGTTTCGTCAACACTGGTGATACTTCAAGGGTTCTTTCTCATACATTGAAAGTTCCTTCAACAAACGTCGACGCGCTCCTTCGGGATCCTGACCACATATCCGTGTCGACAAGTGCCTGTGCAAAACCTGATATGTAGCCCTCTCCCGTTGAATAACGAAGATCAAGATCTCAGGCTGGTTTACGTACACTTCGAGTAGGAACCGATGGCCACATGAATGAACACTCCCCTTTTCCGCCTGGTAGAGCCCTGATTATTGTCTTTTCCCTCTTGGGATGCGGAAGCTTCAGAGTCACAAGGTCCTCCCTCAGGATGTCCATAGCTTTTGGGCTGCCTGCGTAAAAATCTCGCGCTTTGTACCCATAATATTGAACATTCACGACGAGATCCAGAGATTGATACTGAGGCATTGCATGTCGCAGAAAAGGAGTTCTGAATTCAGGACACAAAACACCGTGAGGAATCTTGATGACTATCACGTGATCGTCGTCATACTCAGAGTGTGTGCCATTAGTATACGTAGGGACCCGGGGCGATAAGTTGCAATTGATGGAGATGAAAGAAGATATCGATAACATTGGATGTCGCCATACGTCAAAGCAGGAGCATTATAGTTTACATATAACATTCATACTGTTGGTTGTGTGGCGACGCTAGATCTCTCAACACCTAATAGCCGACACTGATAAGATAGTCAGCCAGTTTCTCAACAACGGGGGTCGTTTCAGCAGCTTGCAGGGGCTGGTCGTATTCAGCGACGAGTATTGCCTGCGTGGTCTTAACGACCACTATACCATCGGCCTGGTGAAGAGAAATCCGTCACTAAGCCGAAATCGTGTGATTATTCGTTGACGCACTTGCTTCTTCCCATAAAGACTACGATCGGTATTCTGAACTATGAAGAATTTCTGGCCGTGTAGGCGCAGTCCATTGGATAACGCGGTGTCTGGCGAATTCACAGCATTGATCAGAGCGGTCTCGTCATCTGGGGTTAACTACACATGAGTGCCCCAGTTTCAGTTTCTGGAGAACCTGAATGATATATGTACACATACCGTGTATCCTGTAGAGGCAGCCCAGACTCCACGTTGTAGACCTACAATCGCAGCTCTTGTAACCTTGCCAGATCCAATGAGTTGGTCATTAACGTAGCCTGGGCAATTCCTGAGCCCTTTCAAATACAGAATCTCAGAAAGGCTTACCTTGCCAGGACATTCTGAAATATTGGAACTAGCAGACGATGGCGCGCGAAAACAGAAGAATAGGAGGATGGGTGAGAGTCAAAGCCAGTCCTTTCAGAAACGGATTCGGAGATATCCTAGATAACTTGATCGGCGATGACATAAGGCTCGGTATGTGCCGAATCAGACTATGCCCTCAGGCTCGAGAGTCTCGACAACAACCAACACCGACTTAAATAGTAGGTTAGGACAATCATCAGCCTGAATGATTTACTAAATTTCAACAACTACCGGCTTTTTTTGTTTGTCAGGTATCAAGTACTGTTACACCAGTTCCCCCACTTCAAGTTTCTCGATTCCCAGTCTTATTTTAGCCCCACAAGATGGTCACTTTCATGTTCGCAGATATACTAAGCTTCAGAAGCCACTCTGGCTTCGGCCAACTTGCGGCTCGTAGCACCATCGAAAATTGCTCGAGATTCAGAATCCGCCTTACGGTCTCCAGCGAGCCGGGCCCCGCTCACTGGTCCTCGAGTCACCAGTTCTGATCCATATCGTTTCTTCACGCTTAGTTTTCCATCATGTTTATGGCCTCCTTACTCGCAACGCTCCGGTTTTCCTGAATCCTGCGAGTTATCTGTGGGGCTATGTGAACTGATTATCTGGAACTTGACAGGAGTTTTCTCCGACAATATCCAGGAGCAATCCTAGCGAGTACAATACCATGACATCAATTTCCCTGTAGATGACGCTTACTACTATGTTTCCGTGGATCTGTTACTTGATATCGATGTTTCGGTGGCAGGTAGAAGGCCGGAGGAAGGGGAAGACTTGTAATATATACTGACATGGTTCCCAATTGTAACAAAATGTGATAATAGGGGGGACTTTATTAATTATAGTGATGTGATCCTCAACGACAATCTCAGGAACAACTTTTGCAATACTATACTTATAACAAGAGCTTTATGATATTAATGTGGTCCTCAACGACAATTGGCACAAAGCGTGTGTTGCTGAATGTGACATACCATTACGAGGGATTTTATTACACTGATGTGGCTATCCATGGAAAATGGAACAAGATGTGTTGTTCAAGTTGAACGCATCTTGAATATATAATCATTTATCACATTGACGTCATTGGCCTGTGGCGTATGAGATGACATCCTTAGAGCCGAGCTTGAGGCCGCGAAAATGGATAAACGAGGACAATGATTAGAAACGTACAGTGAATACTTGACTGTAGAGACGCGAACATAACAGCAATGTTCAAGTCGCCCTAGGCCGCTTGAAAACTTCATCTCTCTCGATATCGATGATAGTGTATTTCACTTTATCTAATTGATAATGCAAAGTAATTGTACTAGACTCCGAATATACTTGGTAGCCTTGCATAGCTCTCGGGGAACGGTCGTGCCCGTTGAGCTATGCTCCCTGGGGAAGACTCGGCCTCCCCGAGAGCTCCCTCTGGTGTACCGAGATCGGGTTAACTCCAGGAGGGCATAGTACTCCTGGATGCCGACTTTTTGTGGGATGGCCAGGTCGATATGAAGTTTTTATATCTCTTAGGTTCATAAGTTGCGGCAGTCACTGGCATCCTAGTTTCAAACAAGATCCGGCTGATTTACGGTTTATCGGGGCTTATCCCATCGTCAAAATCGCTCAAAGGGCTCAGAATTCATACGTGCACTGGACATTTTGAGCTACACCTCAGCTGCATCCATCCTACCCTTCCTCGTCATATCCTTCCGAACCATATCCTACTTTCCGTCCTGCAATTGATCGACCTGGGCCTCGATTCCATCCGATTCAGAGATGAGAGAAAAAGTTCTTTTTCGTGGTGCGGTCCGTGACCGTCACAAGCCAAAAGCCTCTAGAGAACAGTGACAAAGCTGTTGTTGCAAAACAAACAGCGATGAACCGCTTCTAACAACTCTTCAACGATCCAACTACGCGCTGCCTCTGGGAGCCAATTATGACTAGGTGTATTAGGCGTCGACAGCGGGAGGAAAGCTTTACGACTACATCCGATGCATGTCCGAACAAGGGTGGTCGCGAGAATGAAAGTTGTAATTGAGCAGCGAGCTACGAGAACAGATTATAAGTGACCTGCGAAACACGTCGAAGGCTTAAACATACCCCATGTATGGCCATTAGCACAAACAGCGGTGGTTATATCCTGTAATGGAACTTCGACTTTACATGCGGGGCAGAGCTCGTTGAAAATATTAGTGACCGGCGCGTCCTGTAGGTTAGGATATACCGCGGCCTGCGAGATGCCTTGAAGCTTGTTTCCCTCAGCGGAGAGATCCTCCGGTGAGCCAGGAAGTAAGGACTGTACTACCATGCGCAGCACAAAGGGTATGTCGTTGGCTGCAAAAAGAAAAGTAGGCCAAGTCAGTAGCGAATACAGTACGTAAAGGGGACCACACGAACGAGTGAGAAGGTTCACTACAGCTGTCAGATGACGAATGATGGTTCGGAGGACACGATGTGAAATTTTATTGAGAAGATCTTGGGCTACATGGCCACACTCAGCCTGCTTTTGCTCGTTCGCAACATATTTCTATGAAGCGAAAGTACTATGAAAACTGACGTGAATACATAAAAGAAAGGCCCTACACACCCATACGAAATCTGCCATAGACAAACGCATGCGCAAGGAGAAGAGAACATCCCAGCCGAAGAGGTGCTGCACTAAGCTGGTCTTGAAAATTCGCCGTAATTCAGGCGTCATACTTGTCCATGTCGGAACATTCACAAGGAGAGAATGATCATCGTTTCTTGGCTTCAGAATGTCCAATATCCGAGGGTAGAGGGTTAAAAGTTTCGTCCTGTCTTGAAGACGGAAAAAGAAAGGACGGAGGAGATTAAGGGGCGCTCGTCCCGCTGCTATTGCGACGTGAATTGGAGAAGTGGAGGAGTTGGGGAGAAACTTACTGATCTTTGCTCCGTCGAGCACTGCTTGGAGCTCGTTGACAAGGGCATCGTCGTCGTTCTCATTCCACAAACTGGATACTAATAGAGTGCTATTATGTTTGGCATCATGCTTGTAGCTGAAATCTGAAGGACGAGAAGCTCTAAAGGGCGAATGTCAGGTCACATCGCACATTGGACGAGGGATGATACGTACTCATGAATCCATATGAACGTGGCAGAGCCGTCATATGATGTTAATCCAGTTATGCGATTCATATCACCAGAATCAACATCATTTTCGGTCTGCACGAACACTGACCGTACAGCCTGTGACAGCTGTTTTGAAGTCACTACACCGTCTGTTGGTACAGTCATTGTTGGTTCACCCAACAGGTTGTATATGACATGAAAAGACCCGTCAAATAAAGTCAAAACCAGGAGATCCTGCCTAGCGATGTACTGAATGCCCGACGCGGGATGTAGAGAAGAGGAGCCGACTGAAAGATTTTGGGTCTTCAGTCGGTATGAACGAGAACCCGACCAGCCTAGATGTGATGATGAATTGCACCATAAATAAAGTTTTCCGGGTTTGCAGTATACGAGAACGCGCTGTGAGAGACAGTCAAACATTGTTATTCGGCGAAAGATTCATTACCCACTCTTTTGTGCGAGACTTCGACCCAGGACAAAGCCGTAATGCTTGTTTTATCTGGTTGATCGATCTTTTCATTAGCGTCAAATGTTAGAGATAGCTCTGGAGGGTCTGAATATATTTCGCTATCATATAATTGAGTTAATTTTGCAATCTGGACGGTTCCATCAGCAGCTGCGTAGGCAACGAAAGCCTCACCTAACAATCGCATGTCAATAAGACCCCAGGAACGAGTTCTTTAGAATGTACTTGCAAATTCCGGGTTTGACTGGAGTCCAAGATGAACACGATATATGTGTCACCCACGTTTCCACGACAGGGACAGTCTGGACGTGCTGAACGGTCTCATTCGGGCAGTATCTACCCATCATTAAAAGAGTTGAGAGAGAAGATATTACTTTCGTACCTCAAAAACACGAGAGAACCTGCTCTGTTTCCAACAATGAGAAGGGATCCATCAACAGGTGGCATTGGGGTCAACCCGAAATCAGCTTGCGGAGACCAGGTCATGCCTAGGAATAATGGGGTTAGTAGAATATCGAACTTAGTTTTGCTGACTTTACTTGTTATTTGGGAATTGAGTGCCCGGGCAGTCTGTCCCATTAAGGTATCATCTGCTGCAAACGTTTCAAGGAGAAAGGGAGTGACTTCGCATGCCTTTCAGATCGAATGAAAATTTTGATCAGTCCTGAACGTTCAATTGACCAACCTTGATCCATTCTCCCTTCAAGCAGTTTTTGGATGCTGTCCAGAGGGTTAGGTCCATATTAGATGTGAGACCTGCAAGGATACATCTAAAATATGAAATCAGGAAAAGCGTGGGCCATCTCAAGTGGCACAGACTAATACACACCCAGAATCTGGCGACAAGCCGCTCGGCGAGAATGCGACATCCCATAAAGCAACATCAATTGAACCCAATGACGCAGCACCCCAGGCTATTGAGATGAGCCCCAATCCGGCAGCATTCCACAGTGTGTAGTCTACCTTGAGAATATTCTGGCCATCTCGGCAGGTCCGACTTTTCGAAAGGGATGATGGTCCTGAACCAACCGATCGAGGGTAAACCTTCACGATCTTCCCTTTCTTTGACCGATTTGATGGCTGACGACGCGTCAAAGTGCACGCCGTGGTCCGGAGTCTGTTGGAGAGTAAGTTCGAATACGCGCGACACGCTTTATGGTCTTACCATTATATAAGCGGCAGTTTTTGTCGTAAAGCATGCTTGACCATCACCAGACCATTGCAAACATTTCGCCGAAGGGTAGGATGTAACAGAAGAGCTCGAGACAAGAGTAAGTACAGACAACCTTGTAGTTTCCCACGTGGCGACGAATCAAAATCGTGTCCTCCATCAATGAACCGGAATCTTTTTCTGACGGTGGTGCAGGTTGATTGACCAATTACTTATGTAGTAATGGCATGTATCTCGTTCACAGGACCAGACTTCCTCTCACGTTCTTACTACCACGATGCCTTGGGACCCTATCAAGCTCAACGACGGTCAGTATCTTGATTTACATTGACAGGTACAGCAAGTAGATTGACTCTACGTCTCATACTCAGGTCATTTCATCCCGAGCATCGCGTACGTTTCAGTCCAATTATGGTAAGCGTCAGGGTTTACGAACGAGCAAATATATAGGTTTGGAACATGGACAATTGGAAATGGTCAAGGGACGATTGATCAAATTGACCAGGCGATTTCAGTTGGATTTAGCCATATCGGTATGGTAAAGTATTGACATCCATGCTGTATCTTGATCCTTTCGCCGTTTTTCATAGACACCGCTCAGTCATATCAAAATGAAGTTGAAGCTGGTATTGCCATCCGTGAAAGTGGACTCGCGCGCCAGGACATATTCATCACTACCAAGTTCTCCGGAAAGGATGGCCTCGATATTCCGACATCTATTCAGAACAGTCTGAAAAATGTAGGGATCTGTCCTGGATGACGGCACTATATTAACACTCAAACAAAGCTCGGGGTGACCTATGTCGATCTATATCTCATCCATCACCCTCGTCTTGCCGTGCCGGACATTCCAACTGTTTGGAGACAGATGGAGGAGCTCAAAGAAAAAGGTTTAGTCAAGTAAGTTAGTTACTTAAATAGACGAAGAATGGTCAAGTCAAGTTGACTTCGTTCTCAGGAGTATCGGAGTCAGTAATTTTGGTGTTGCTGATCTTCAAATCCTTCTCGCTTCCGCCAAGATCAAGCCTGCTGTAAATCAGGTAGTGTCGGCTCCCTTACAATCGCGATGCGATAATTATATGCATAAGTAACAGATTATGCTTCACCCTTACATATACCCAAAACACAAGCCGGTTGTGGAGTTCGGTGCCAATCATGGTATCGTCACTGAGGCGTACAGTTCTTTAATGTAAGACATTTCTCTATCAAATAGCCATGAAATTATGTAATTTCATCCCACAGCCCTATCACTCAACTCCCAGGCGGGTCTCTTGATAAGCCTCTCCATGAAATTGCCAAGCGCCTCGACGCAACGCTCGACCAAGTACTCTTTGCTTGGGTCAAAGCCAAAGGCGCAGTGGTTGTCACGTAAGCTTTGATTTTCAGGATCACTGATCTGTTATTAATAAACTTCACAGCACGAGTTCCAAGAAAGACAGACTGAAAGGATACCTTCGTGCTGCTGATCTCGGTACGTTACCTCTATTCATTATCAGCTTCCTATCTCATAATACATACCATCCTATTGTAGTTTTAACGCGTCAAGATATAGCTGATCTTGACGAGGCTGGTGCGAAAGGTGACTGGAACTGGTCGTACTTTTTATTTCAGACCATGATTGTCTTGCTTCTGGGTGTGGTGGGTTGGTGGTGGTACCTGAATTGAAGCTGACGGGGCTGTGGAGGTCATTATATATGAGTACAATGAATCTTGTAAGAGTAACTTTTGGTTCATGTCTATTAACAATTGTGTCTTGTAGATTGTAACGGACGCTCGTGAGCTACCTTATATCCGAGTCGGACTCAAGGGACATCATACATGCATCATACTTGTTTCTATTTTTTCAAATTCCGATAAGACACTTAATACATATGGACATACCGGTGCCTTCATTGCTTTCCTCGGGCCGTCGGTGCTTGCTATGGTATAGAGACCTGAACAGGCACCACTATTTATTGAATGAACTCGGAGCTGGGCATTGAACCTCTCATTCACCATCCTTGCGGTGAAGCTTGTACTATAAATCATGCCTTGGGATCCCATTCGACTCAATGACGGTCAGTTTCTTATAGCTCAGTAATTTATTCATTATGAAATGGCCTTTTGCGCAGGTTACTTCATTCCTAGTATCGCGTGCGTCTTGACCTCTTCATAGTCTGTGTATTTCTCACCAGTCGGCTTGATACTATGCTAGATTTGGAACAGAGAACCTAGGGAACGGACAAGGACCTATTGATCAAGTCGACCGGGCTCTTTCAGTTGGGTTCAGTCATATTGGTGTGTACGATGATTCATCTGAGGCCTTAGTGTGTGTTCATGCGATTTGCAGAGACTGCACAGGGGTTCCGAAACGAGGTTGAAGCTGGTATTGCCATCCGCGAAAGTGGACTAGCGCGCTCGGATATATACATTACCACCAAGTTTTCTGGATTGAATGGCCTTGACATTCCGACGTCTATGAAGAACAGTTTGAACAATGTAACAATTTGATTTTTGGGGTGTAATGTTATATTGATGGTCTTGGACACAAGCTCGGAGTCACCTATGTCGATCTGTATCTCATCCATCACCCTCGTCTTGCAGTCCCTGACATGACAACTGTGTGGAAACAAATGGAAGAACTCAAGAGGAAAGGTCTGACCAAGTGAGTTAATTGGTCAAAAAGGGTAAATCTG
>JAGGAW010000054.1:0-13685 GCA_017657375.1 Termitomyces sp. T27 | reverse complement strand
CTTATGTCATGATCATCAATAGCCAACGCGGAGTGTCAGGGGTCTTGAGCTGTGCAAACATCAGTTTCAATTGGTAAAGCGATCGTAGTACCGAGTTTACTACTATCTACTGTACAGCTGCGTTCACGAGCCTCATTGCTCGTCCTTCCTTTACGACTTATTGTGCCTTATTGCCGTGCTGGTTCTCGGTATCAAAAGCCTCTGGGGCAGTTTGGGCGTGTTCTAGGCCAAAGACGGATCGCCAGCGATTCAACAAGTTATGTCTTTTCCGAGGCGTACCATGCCGGAGCCGGAAGACCTTACTGACGAGGAGAACGACGACACTATCGACCCAGAGCTACGTCTGCGCACAGTACGCACAGCTGCATCTGCAATTGCAGAGTCAATAAAATCAGAACGACGTGCGGAGCGGAGGAAAAGTATTAGAGCGAGTTCGAGGTTTTTTCGCAGGAATACTACCTCCAAAAAATCGCACCCTACTCTTGTGGAGGCAGGCCCATCCAAGGTTCCAGGCGTACGACGAAATGTGTATGTCAATTACCCACTGTCGGCCATGGAGGTCGATCAACATGGGGAGCCGGTAGTACGGTATCGGAGGAACAAAGTACGGACAACCAGTAAGTTTTCTTTCATCCATGTTTTCTCTTTTTCTAACATTGTTCAGAATACAGTATCATTTCGTTCGTCCCAAAGAATTTGTACGAACAGTTCAGAAGGTTTGTGATCATGAATTTGTGTACATTCAACACTGACAATTCATTTAGGGTTGCCAACCTGTTCTTCTTGGCACTCGTTGTCGTACAGCGTTAGTTTTGATTCATCGTCATTCTCTTCCTGCTAAGATCCCCACAGTGTTCCCCGTTTTCGGAGCTGCCGCCGGGAGTGTATCCGTTCTACCGCTAGCCTTTATTCTAGCCGTCACAGCGCTCAAAGACGGCATAGAAGACTACCGGCGTGGAATACTGGACGAGGAAGTCAACAATTCGGGGGTCACAAAGCTTGCCGGAGGATGGGTGAATGTGAACCAACCTAGTGACCCCCGGTCATGGTTCGAGAAATTGTTGGGTTTGAATCCGCCGGGGAGAGTGTCGAAGGGTGTACGGAAGTTGAGGGATCGAGAGGCGGGGAGAGCAGAGGCTGGGATCAGGGTTATGCTGGATAAGGCAGGCGAGTCAAGTACGAGCTTCCAGACGGCCCCCGACGCCAGCAACGTCGATCTTCGCCGTGGTGCGGGGGGTCGGAGACTAGATGATATACAGAGCATTGATTCCCATAGCTACCCTCCCTCGTTACCGCGCGAGGCATCCCAGTCATCACTCGGCGACTCCTCGACGACTTTGGCGAAGACTCCATCAGATCCATTCGGCTCTATGTCGCAGTATCAGCAGTCGATCCATTCGTACTCTACAATGGGCGTCATTAACTGGGAGAAGCGGATAGGTGGCACTGCGCGTTGGGAACGGACACTTTGGAAAAAGCTGGAGGTGGGAGATATTGTTCTGCTCCGAGACAACGATCAAGTGCCGGCAGACATCGTCGTTCTCTCGACTTCGGACGCAGATAGCATGTGCTACCTGGAGACGAAGAACTTGGATGGCGAGACGAATTTGAAGCCCAGAAAAGCCGTCAGGGGGACGTCGACCATCCAGTCTGAGGAGGACATTGAGCGCGCCTCTTTCTATCTCGATTCGGAGCCACCACATCAGAACCTGTACCTATACCATGGAGTGCTACGTTACAAGGACGCGATAACAGGGGCGCAGAAGCAGGAGTCCGTCACTATTAACGAACTCTTGCTTCGTGGATGTATGCTGCGGAATACAAACTGGGTCATTGGGCTAGTGGTGTTCACGGGTGCAGATACTAAGATCATGCTGAATGGTGGTGATACCCCATCGAAGCGGAGCAAGATCGAGCGGGAGACCAACTTCAATGTCCTCGTCAACTTCGCAGTGTTGATTCTAATGTGTATGATCTCAGCCATCTTGAGTGGTATTCAAGACTCGCGGTCCGCTGCAAGCGCTTCTTTCTTTGAACAAGACGTCGAACCTACTGATTCTGCTATCGTAAACGCTCTCGTCACATTCGTGTAGGTTTCGATGCATACAAGGTTAAATACTTTCTAACCAGGTAAAATTCCAGGTCTTGCCTAATCGCCTTTCAAAACATCGTCCCCATCTCACTCTACATTTCCATCGAAATTGTCAAGACCATTCAGGCCTACTTCATTTCTCAAGACGTAGACATGTACTACCAACCCTACGACACACCATGTATACCTAAGACTTGGAATATTTCTGACGACCTTGGCCAGATCGAATACATCTTTTCCGACAAGACGGGTACGCTGACGCAGAACGTCATGGAGTTCCAGAAATGCTCTATTCATGGTGTCGCCTATGGTGAGGGCATGACGGAAGCCCAGCGGGGTGCAGCGACTTGCGAGGGAAGGGCGGACACGATGGACCCAGAGGAACTCAACGAGAAACTCGCGACGCTCAAGGAGCAGATGCTTCACACCATGGAACGTGCATTCAAGAACCGGTATCTCCAGTCGAACAAAATGACGCTGGTGTCGCCACAGCTTGCTGAAGACCTGACGAATCGCTCTTCCGACCAGCGCGCCCGTATCATAGCGTTCTTCCGCGCCCTCGCTATCTGTCATAGCGTCCTGGCAGAGAAGCCCGACCAACAGTCCGAGCCGTATCGCCTGGAATATAAGGCTGAGTCGCCGGACGAGGCCGCGTTGGTGTCGGCCGCACGTGATGCTGGGTTTCCTTTCCTAGGCAAGTCGAAGGATGGGGTTGATGTTGAAGTGATGGGACAACGGGAGAGGTATACGCCATTGAAGATGCTCGAGTTCAACAGCACACGGAAGCGCATGAGCGTGGTTGTGCGCAACCCTGAAGGTCGACTTGTTCTATACACCAAGGGCGCGGACAGTGTCATCTATGAACGACTTGCGAAGGATCATGACCCAGTGCTGAAGGAGACAACAAGCAAGGATATGGAGACGTTCGCGAATAGTGGGCTGAGGACCTTGTGTATCGCGTATCGGTATTTGGATGAGGACGAGTATATGTCGTGGTCGAAGAAGTACGATGATGCCACTAATGCGATTGAGAACCGCGACGAGGAAATTGACAAGGCGAATGAACTGATCGAACATTCGTTACACATCCTGGGTGCAACAGCGCTGGAGGATAAGTTGCAGGAGGGTGTGCCCGAGGCGATAGAGACTCTTCATCAAGCTGGCATCAAACTCTGGATTTTGACGGGTGAGTCACTTCTCTCTGTACGCAGTTTCGCGTAAAAATGAATGTCACCAGGTGATAAGCTCCAAACGGCAATTGAGATCGGTTTCAGTTGCAACCTCCTCAAGAACAACATGGACATTATGATCTTGTCAGCTGATTCCATGGAAAAGACTCGTTCTCAAATCGAAGGCGGTCTGAACAAGATTGCTTCGGTCCTCGGCCCACCATCATGGGATCCACGCAAACGTGGCTTCCTCCCCGGTGCTAAAGCGTCTTTCGCTGTCGTCATTGACGGCGACACGCTGCATCACGCATTGTCCCCAGAACTCAAGGAGCTGTTCCTCAACCTCGGAACTCAATGCGAAACCGTTGTCTGTTGTCGTGTATCTCCTGCTCAGAAGGCTTTGACAGTCAAACTCGTACGTTGTGTCCAGTTTTAGAAGGTACCACGGAGACTGACATTCCACTCTCTCACAGGTCAAAGACGGGAGAAATGCAATGACATTGTCCATTGGGGACGGTGCGAATGATGTGGCCATGATTCAGGAGGCGAACATCGGTGTAGGGCTGTTTGGATTGGAAGGTTCTCAAGCTGCCATGTCGGCCGATTATGCATTTGGCCAATTTAGATTCCTGACCAAACTTCTCCTTGTACATGGGCGCTGGTCGTACCAACGGGTCACAGATATGCACAGTAATTTCTTCTACAAAGTGAGGTTATCATCTTTATCATTGCTATCTTTTTTCTCAGTGAAGTTCAGAACGTCATTTGGACCCTTGCTTTGTTCTGGTTTCTTCCTTTCAACAGGTTCGTGTCATTCGCCTTAACTCTTGCACAGAATGAAATGACTTTTGACATGATAACAGCTTTGATGCAACCTACTTGTACCAATACACATTTGTCTTATTGTATAACCTTGTATTTACTTCTCTGCCTGTCATTGTCCTCGGAGGTTTGGCCGAGCTTCTTGTTTTCCATCTCATCTCCGACTGACGTGGGTACTTCCACAGCCTTTGACCAAGACATCAACGCCAAGGCAGCCCTCGCATTCCCCCAGCTTTACGTCCGTGGTATCCGTGGTCTTGAATACACTCGTACCAAATTCTGGCTCTACATGTTCGACGGTTTGTACCAATCGGCTGTTGTATTTTTCTTTCCCTACCTCGTGTGGACTTTTGGCTTGAACGTGTCGTGGAATGGGAAAGGCATCGAGTCTATATCGGAATTCGGTACCACAGTCGCGGTCTCTGCGATCTTCGCAGCTAACTCTTATGTTGGACTCAGTACCAACTAGTGTGTCACTTATTTCTTTCTAAAGAAGTTGATCTGACCAGTCATTTTCAGTTGGACAGTGATCACATGGGTTGTGGTTTTCGGATCCACCATTGTCATGTTACTGTGGATTGTTATCTATTCGTTCTTCCTGACGAAAGATTTTGTTGATGAGGTCATAATACTATTCGGTGGTGTTACCTTCTGGGCGACCATCCTTTTTACCGCTTCCGTTGCACTTGGTAAATATCTACCATTCTCAGTCTCTTCTCAGTTCTTGCGCTGATCGAAATCGCAGCTCCGAGGTTTATTGTCAAGTTCCTCACAACAGTGTATACCCCATTAGACAAAGAGATCGTGAGAGAAATGTGGGTAATGGGAGATCTCAAGGACCAGCTTGGCCTGAAGCATAGACGGGCCAAAAAAATACCCAAAACCAAGCAAAGTACCCCAGAGGCCGCGCCGATGTTCCAAGCATTGCATAATCGTTCTCTTACAGAAATGTCGAATATGCACGACCGCTATGAGCCCGTTGTGAATTCTAGTCCCGGGCTCAGGAACTCGACTCGTCAGACTTATCTGGACACCCCACCTATGAGCCAAGCAAACGACCTATCTATACCCAACATCCAATACGCACACGTCAAGAGTGATTTAGGTCAAGAGACACACTTATCTCCGATCCCCGCCAGCCCGGCGGGCAACCGTTTTGACATGAATCCATCACCTCAACCTTCCTATTATTCCACTTCGGCGCTCCCTCCCCAGTCTCCGCTTCCGTCCCCTCAGTATAAATTACCTTCTGGTGAAATAACCAACTCCCCTCCACCACCAAGCCGGCGGACAAGTCTGACTACGGTTCGAGCTTCAGGGCAGCGACCGACATCACAATCCTCTCCTATTCCTCTCCCCCGATCACCTATTACCCTACAAGTGCCTGGTGCTCTTCACTCTCCAGGAACATTCGAGATGCAAATGCGGGACACCCGACATCCCCCAAACGACCATGAGCCGCACTACGGTCATGGTTATGAGCGATCAGGGAGTTCTGCGTCCTACAACACGGTTGCTGATGACTACTGGACTGCCGAGGATGGATCTCCGGCCTCGACAAGTGTCGATGGACATGGAGTTCGCCCACGTCCGCACTCTGGCTCCGGTTCTGACGATGATGATCGGACTGTAGGGCACTCGGATGAGAAGCATCGACATGCTGTTGCGCCGTCCTGGGATGGGGTTCATGCGTTGTAAGTGTTCATCGAGACTCGATACTATCTTATTACTATCGCGCATCTGGATTGGTTTGGACATTTTCTGTTCACTTATTTTTTTTTCTTTCTCATACTGTGCATTACTCATTAGTAGATCAGAGCTTTGCAATGTTATCGGAAGCGTCGTTTCAAGCATTTGATGTAATGAATTTGCTGCGTGTGTGTGCCCAAGCCTACACACTAAGCACTTCTGGGATAATGTCTTTTTTGAGCCAAGCTTAAAATTTGATCCGGAAACTTGCACAAAACAAGAAATCAGCATATTTGTCTGTCGGCAATTGAAAGTTCTAGACGTACTACCTCTTGTTCTGGTGGAAGATAAATATCCACGTCCTCCTTATTCACAGCCCTTCTAGCGGTTTTGAAACGGGAGCGCCCGTATGAAAATTGATCCATTTAGAGAACCTCAAAGCTCAGATTCGGAAAAAATCGGCCGCCAGGTTGGGGTCAGAAATATAGAACAAAGAATTACCATGTGTGGCACAGGTGACAGCTATATTATTCACCCTCCACATTTGTTTTTCTATTTCTATCGTCATCATGCCTCCAATCACGACAAACGAATCCCAGGAGCAGTCGACGTCGACGACCTCGTCGATACTCAAGGAAAGGAGGTTCAAGCTAAGCAGGTATGTATGCCTTTGCTCTAGCCTCTCAGACCTGGGAGTCAAATACTCTCTTAACCTTTGAATCAAATAGGGCTTGTGATCGATGTCGGTGAGCATATATTGCTACTTCGTTATCAGCTCTGTTCAGATGAAGCTAATTCGAGACTTGACATAGGCGGAGGAGGATCAAATGTGACGAGGGTCACCCGTGCCAGGCATGTCTTACGGCCAACTCTGCTTGTACATTTGAGGAACCAGGGAAGAGAACACACCCTCATAAGTCCAAGTAAGCGCTGTTCGAATTCGGATTTTGTTTTTCATGAATCTCTTTAACACTCTTGTTTGACGTCACTCAGACGAACAGCGACCCTGGAAGATCGCATGCACCATTTGGAGACTCTTATCCAAGCCATACCGCCCGCGGTATTTGCAGCAGGCGGTATATTACCGCCCAACATAGGGCAGCAGTCTTCGACAGAAGCCGCCGCCAGTCCCGTACTGCCTTTCGCGTTCCCCACACAATTTCCTTCAGGCGTTCCCCCTCCATCTTTGCACGTGTTTCCCCTCACAAATCCATCTACGCATTTCACTCGTGATTCTAGTGCCAACGGGGAACAACATCATGGATCAAGCTCTTCGCTTGATTCCAGTCACAAGATTACCCCGGATCAGCTCGCAGAGGAAGCGTCGCATATGTCCCTGACCGCCTCATATCTTTATTTTGACGACGAAGGCTACACTCGATGGCAAGGCGAAACGTCTGGACTCCCAGTTCTTGATCTCCTTGTCGAACGTCACACCCCGTCCTGCAACCAAGAAAAATCGACGCTGACGCTTGACAAGTCACAGTCCAGCAAACTTGACAATGCAACGAATACGGATTGGTTCCCAGATCGAAAGCCTCGGAGAACAGACCTCAACCCACAGACATTATGGCGCCTGATGACCTCCTACATTGTCCCGGAACTTATGGACAGGTGATGTATACACTCATTTCTCGCCTGAAAAACAGGTCTCATATCGCGTTTAGCTTGGTACAGTGCTATCTATCAACTTCCTACTATATTCTTCCTTTCCTCCACGTTCCAACATTTCTTTCTGTGGGTCCATTTGGCGCCGACCTTGCTTTCTTACTGAGTGCTTTTCAGGACTACGGAAACCCGGAAAAGTGGGGTGAAGCGGGGTTCGCGTCGTTTATTGTCGCTGTTTGCTGCTTGGCGTCGCGACATATTGACGATCCCCGCGTCCGCCCAAATCCCGCCGACGGTATCTCCTCTGGAACGCACTGGTTCGAACTATTCGGGCGTCTCAGAAACCTTCCTATCGCCGACCGGCCCACCTTGTATAACATACAAGCGAATCTCATCGCTGCTGTTTATGCCGTTGGTTTGGGGAAGCTTTCGAAAGCAGCTGCTCTTCTTGCAGAAGCTGTAACGATGTCCATCGACGCTGGTCTCCATCGTTGTGCGGATGACTATGATCTCTTCGACCCCATCGAGGACGAAGTCAGGAAACGTACATTCTGGTGCGTGTATATCTGGGACAAGCAACTAAGTGCCCATTTCGGCCGACCGCCTTTACTGCGCCTCAGAGACTGTGATGTGTCAGAGCCAGCTCCTGTGGATGATGAGTTCATTACTCGAGATGGCGTTGGGACGCCTTCGCCTGGGACAGAGTGCAGGCTTACGGCCTTCATATGCTCTCTGCGAATCATGGTCGTCATGGAGTCTGTCCTCGACGTTCCTCCAGCACGGAATTATGGTGATTCTTCGTCGTTCCTGCTACGTGCGACGCACGTCTTGTCAGGGTCACGAAGATTCCGAGATTTACGAGACGAGGAAGCATTGTTGGATGATATACACCGCAGTATACCCCCTTGCTGGCAGCATACCCCCGAGACACTGGCTAGTGAGGATATCATCCGGCTCACACAGGCCGAGCGATTGCATTGTGCCGAACATTTCGCGCGGTTGTTGATTTATCGTCACAGGTTCTCAGAACTAATGGCCGAACGGACAAGTGGAGGATCGGACGAGCCAGCTGGTGAACAAGAGAAGGCGGCTCTTGTTGCAGCTCAACACTCGGCTCTTCAAATCATCACGACTCATCTGCAGATCGCGAAGAAGGGCCTCATGACCTATTGTATGTTCGCTCCTTCAGTACAACCAGGCTCATACTGACGTTTCCTATAGACGGAGTACACGTGATCCATCAATTAACACAGGCAGGAAGGACGCTCGTTGCCATATTACTTAGCTGCAAGACCGAAGAATTGCAGCATCTGATTCCTCCAGGTCTTGACGCCCTCCGTTCCTGTGTTGGCTTGTTACGTAGGTTCAGTGGTCGTTATGTATGCGGACTTCGGTCGGGTGATCTCATGGAAGAGTTTTGTCGACGTAAAACGCTTTCCCCCGTTACTATCTAAATTTCTGCTCACTTTTCTCCATAGTGACGCAGATTCCACTGGAAACTACACGGAGAGAACCGACTGCTAACAATCGACCGCCTTGGATACGTCCCGTGCGGAAAAAGAGCGCAGCGAGGTCGGTTGGCACGGCGAATACGGACTCGCCTCCGCAGCACAGCAGCCCTGAAAGCTTCTCGCCGGCCGACTTCTTTGCAGACCCTCCTAAGAATGGCTCGTCGCTCTTTGTGTCAACTTCTCCCGCCCCTCCAGTCACATCACCCGTGAATCAGTCCCAGTCCCACCCCTTCTCTCCAAGCCAACCGCAAGCGCCTTTCATGGACACATCTGGGATGGGATTCGATATGATAAGGGAAGATCCGCAAATGTATATGTCTCCGTCGGACATGTTGGGATTTTTTGACGATGGAGTTGATGTTCAACAACTTTTTGGGGGCGTGTTCTCAACGCAACAGCCGCAGAGCCAGTCCCGACCTTCACAGCTTCAAGGTAGCTCGACGATGAACTTGGATGCCGAGCCGTTCGAGAGCCCTGGGTTCATGAAGCAGAGTGGACTGACGACTTCTTCATGACGACCGTATGCGTTCCTCCTTTAATCTATGGACAATTATTGCTATCTATTGGTCTCTTCGAAAATTTAATATCAGCTGAACTTGTGGCTCCTGTGTACATAGGAATTGTTATTTAAATATTAGTACCTATCCTTGGCTTGTAACGACCAGAATTGATGGGGAAGCGACGTCGACATAGGTGGGGGAGACGGACGACAGGTGAGTGGTGTAACCCTTCGTGGCGGGAAGTGTGGGTCCTTGTGATGGCGGATTGCCTTTTATGGGTTTGATTATGGTTTGTGATTGGAAATCTAGAGATCTGATCAATTTGACCAGATTTGACCTTTCGTTTGTTCTGTCACTTTTTGGAAATCCCTTTCAATTTGCACTGGAAAGATCGCTGCAACTCCCCGTAAACCTCTTCTCGGGCTTTGATGATTGCCCCTGTTGGCGAAACAGTACAATTTTGTCTGGCTTTGATACTGCTGTTTGTCTCTATGGGGCCGGCACAAAGCCACCTTGACGCCCTCTACCGAAGGGAGCTTCAAGATTTCTAACAATAATACCATCGAACATCAGCGAACACATGCAAGACAATAAGTAAAGACAATGTTCAACTCCCGACATGATTCATGATGCGGCGCCGGTCATTTCCAATTGTTTCCCAAACCCAGCTGATCTATCGTGATCTCATGCCAGTGGGACAAAGGGACCAATGGAAGCTACCTCCATAAAAACATGCTTGCGTCGGCATTTTATCGTCGTTCTCACCCCATTGTACGTCTGCAATGCCCTATACCTTCTCAGACCCGCGATGGTCCTCACCGATTCAGACGCTCCCAGTCGAACTTTTGTCGTACATCTTCATAATCGCGACACATGAAGTGGATGAAGACAGGGGATTCCCTGTAATTGATGCCGAAACGATCAAGACACCCTTGATTCTCTCCAGAGTCAGTCATCACTGGCGTAACGTTGCTCACGAAACCCCATCTTTGTGGACGAGCATTTGTGTAACTGGAGCGCTGGTCGAGCTCAGGGCAGGACAAGGTGGTCAACTGAATACAACCCACCTTTCGACATATCTTGCGCTATCTCAGAATCATCCCCTTGATGTTCTTATAGATGGTCGGGATGAGCAATGGGATTTTCAGGAACCGGGGTGCGTTTCTTTCTCCAAGGGATATCTTCAAGTTTTCTTAATTCTACTTATCAGAGTTGAAGACAACGCAGAACATGAAGGCCCCATCTATGAACCACCTTTTACTCCTACTCATATGCGCACAGCGATATCTCTCTTACTTCCTCATATGTTCCGCTGGCGTTCCTTGAGTATCCTGACCGATTCATGGGCTCAGATGTATGTTGCGCTTCAAGAAATGCAGCCTTCTATTACCACCTATGGTGCCCCTTACTTGGAAGCTTTGACGTTGATGCGTTGCAATGACTTCATAAGCTATTCACACACGTTCGTACCTTCTGACATGCGACTCCCCGGGTTCCTCAACATCAGCGACACTACAACATCTCATCACAATCTTCTACCCCGTCTTCGACATCTCACTCTCCGTGGTGTTCATGTTGACTGGTCGTCGCTTTCCTACATCCTCTCCAAGGCTGACCACAGCCTCAACAGCCTCGATCTATCATCGCATTGCTTGAATGTCCGTCCTTCTCTCCGTGAATTTCACCAGCTCCTCTCACAGTGTCCTGATCTTACGAGCCTCGTGGTGAAAGGATCTGGCCCTCTCATTCTCGACGGTAACGACGGAACATCCATCCTCAGCGAGGATATTCAACCTGTCAACCTTTCTCGCCTTCGCGACATGACCCTCGGGTATCGGTCTGTGTTCGAAGGACAAGCTATCCTTGAGATCATCGATGCACCTCACGTCGAGTCCTTCACCCTAGAGGATGGAAGTCACCCTGGTGTTGTTGAGGATCTTAACGCTGGCAGTCTGCTCACGTATATTGCAACTCGCAACCTTGAGCTAATGCAGGACGACTACGATTCCTTCTTCATATACACCACGCCTGATGGAGAGATAGCGGTGGATAAGGACAATTTCGTGATCCCGAGTCCCAAATTGCCAATCATTGATTTGTCAAGCAGTATCGTTTCGTCAAGGGCTGTCTTTCCGCAGCTTCACGATCTCACGCTTCGAGGGGTCAAAGCACGCGAATCTGATATTCATCATTTCCTTGACGCCTTCCAACATCTGCGCCGCCTCGAATTCAAAAACATGTCAATAGAGTTCGTCCGGGTCCTACATCCCCAACGAGCCCTCACCGAGACCTCTGGTGCAATGTCATGTCTATGTCCCCAGTTGCAATACTTGTGCATCCGCAAAGCCGACCACGCCCAGATTGAGGACTTGTTTTTTCTCATTGGCGCCGTAGCACGAGAACGATTCAACATTGGGGGCCCGGCGCTGCGGTCAATAGACATCTACGTTGATCAAACACATTGCCCTATTGAAAATGTGATACAACTGTCCAATGTCGGGACGATGGTGAAAATTATCAGAGAGGACCCATTGTTTTACCGTGATGACGAGGATGACTCCATGGATTGCGATACAGACAGCGATCTGGATTCGGCGTTTGAGACTGGTGTATCCGATGATTTTGTTCTTGATGATCGATACAGAGGGGCAGTATTGAGTTACTAGGGACATTTGTCCTTGCTCTTTTCGTTCATTACAAGGGTGATATGTATCATGTAGAATGTAAAAACAGGTAAAAACATCTAAGTTCGAACAATCTAGAATACAAAGATCAAATACAAAATCTTGAAAATACCTAGTAAACATGATCCTGTGATGCCTTAAGTTTAAAGTAAGTATTTGGGAATTGGTTGAATTTGAAAAGACGGGCTACGAAAACTGATGGCCGCACTGACTCCGATTTCCATTTCATATCAGGCCCATGAAGGATTCAAGCGTCATGGCAGTGTGGACTTCACATCTAAAGAAAATATTATATGGCGATGGAGACCTTGTGTGGTAGCTATACTGTGGCATTTCAGCTGTCCATAGCTTCTCAGGGTCTACGTAGACATCCTTTACAACTTTCTACAGTCTTTCGAAGATATTCAATTCTAAGCGGAATCCTAGCGGCGGCAAGCGCCAGTCCCCGACTCTAAAGTGGCATATAGGCAACTATGCAACTCCATTTCCAATGTACAGATGTATTATGTGGATGGTAAAATTATATAAGTACTGGAATCTCATTCAAATTGATGATTTGCCTTCAACCCCAGATGAACTTGCATCAGTTATCTTCAGTCTGGTCCCCAAGTCGCCCCAAAGTGACAAATGATAATTCATATTCATTCAGTCTGATTCCTTGAGGGTACCATGACCCAAATCTGCTTTGTTCTAGCACACTCCTGGTCAGTATCAGTAGTAGTTCTCAGATGCATTCAGTGATCTGGTTCTCATTGATCTCATCCTCGCCCAGTATTTTCACAAAAATATTTGTAGAGTATTGTTCAACTTGTTAAATCAAGTCACCTCTGTATGATTCAAGACCTCAGATGCTTGGATATACTTTTTCTAGGAAAATCTGGTAAACAGGTGCTTGATTGCAAGTCACATTTCACTTATTAAAGATTTACTTAGGTATAAGACAGTAACTACTAAGCATATGCAATCATCCAAGTAAAGAGATAATCACAACAAGGATGAACCATTAGATGAACATGCCAGAGGATATCATGTTTACAGTGCAGAAGACTTCAGTTTGACATTGGTTTGACATTTGATAGCAAAGGGTGAGTACTGCAGCAGGAGTATTATGTAGATTTATTAAGTACCTATGATTAGAGACTGCCCATGCCACTCATCGCCGACCTGCAGTCACTCCTCACAGCATGGAGGACAGAGAAAAGATACCAGAGCTGATATAAAACAGAAGGATATAGAAGGATTGCATAAAGAGGTAAGATGTAGAAAGGAAAAGTCTAGAAGGATCTAGAAGGTCATGTGGGCTTGCAGTGGTTTTGGTGGGACAACCATACATTCGACCATTCATAACCCTCTCTCTCATTACTTATGTAAGAGAGAGTCGGGGCCCAAAAGATGGAGCTCATGAAGTGGCAGACCATGCTTTTGCTGTTCCCTGAGAGTGATCACCAGGTTGTCAGGGTCCATTTCAGTCCCATATCGAATCAACAATATTGTGTCACTTAATCACCTTGCATTAGCCAGGTCTCTCCCACCTCTAAATTATGTCAGATTGTGAAAACCAAATAGTAGTAAATTGTTGGCTATATTAGGACCACCTCATGTTAGTCAGT
>JAGGAW010000053.1:0-29231 GCA_017657375.1 Termitomyces sp. T27 | reverse complement strand
GCTTGGGAGTCAGTGGGTGTTGGATACCTCAGTAAATTGTATGAGCATGTGCACATAGCAAAGAGTTGACCATGTGTATGTATGTATATAACTCACATCCGAGTTCTGCCATGCAGAGCAGTGGCCACTTCCACAAGTTCTATACGCAGGGTTGTTTTCGCTTCTTGTCGCGTTCACTGGCACTGTGTTGTGCAACAACATCAAAACCAAACAACAGTTTCATCGCTCCTCGTCGTGCACGGCGTACAGCACCACCACCACCCCTCCTCAAGGTTATGTCGGACGACTCCAAACGATCTGACTTGATTGATGTGTACGTGCCCAACCCGACACTTTTGTTATGTTTACGACTGAACTTTCTCCCAGAACATACCAGCAATTGCACTCAATCCTGTCGGGGCACCACGAGGGTGTACACCTCGAACAGATTGCGCAGTATCTCGAGCCGCGTAAACACCAATTCAAGGAGCTTTCACGCCCATTCGGAAAGCCCTCTGACGCGTCGCGCGCCGTGATCAACAAGGGTTCTGCTACTCTCGCAGATGGAGTCGTTGTCAAGATCGAAGAGCCCGACAAGGAGTTCATCTTCGCCGTCAGCAAAAGTCTCGACATCGACGAGGTCCAAGCGCTTGTACTCTTGCGGTCTTTTCTTTATAACGAAGGTCTGCCTCCCCAGGCGGAAGATGCGTCTTCCATGGTACAAGAACTCGTCGAGGCTATCACCCCATTCTACTACTCCGAACGACTATTTGTCCTACGGTCATTCATCCCTCTCCTACGCGCGCTCGAAGACCCAGAAGACCCAATACACCCCATCGCGACAAAATTCCTAGACGACCTCGTACCCGACCGACCTGCCTTTGTCAAATCCCTCATCGACGACTACGTACGAAAAACAAAGGAAGTTCTACCGGAATCTATGAGCGTACACCCCAAAATCGCCTCGCGGTGGGCAAAACAAAATGTGAAAGAGCAGCTGGTCGCACTCGAGGTCGTTTTCTGGTCAATGTGGGGGTTCGTGCCGTGCAGTGGGCCGCTGGTGGAGAAGATCTTCGAGACAGGCTATGCAGGCCAGCTGGGGCAGCGGCAGGAGAACAAGCGGCTGCTGCTCGACGAGGAGGGCCAGTCAGGCCTCGCAGACTGCCTCGTGCTCTGGCAGCTCCTCATGATCGAAGTCCTCGAGCTCGAGAGGATGTCCGACCCCCAGCAGTTCGATATCTCCGACAACCCTGTCGACACGAACTTTTACGTGTCGTCTCCCCAATCTGTCCAGAAAATACACGACATGGTGACTGAGCACCAAGACGAGACCTTGAATATCTGCACCACCCTCGCTTGGGCCTATGTTCTCTCGCGTTTGGTGGAGAAGGCACAGGAGGTGCCAGAGTCTTACAAAACTTTTTTCGATTCTATCAGACCTGGGCCATTGAGCCGGTCCTCCCAGATTCCAAAACACCAGGAGATAGCTGCTATGTGTATCGCCCAAGGATCCCCACTGTTCCACATCCTATCCAGCATGCTGACCATGTCCCCTCTCTTCGTCACGGCCGTCGCCTGGAAGAGGGGGTCCACAGTCACAGACCCCAACGCCATCGCATACCGCTCCGTCCTCAAAGGTACGTCCACGCGCATCCACCTCTCGTCGCCATTCTCATCCCACCCAAGGCCTCGTCATCGCGCTCCTCGAGCTCGTCGTCATCGAAGAAATACCCGACTTCGACGCGCTCGTCGACGTGTGGATCTCCCTCTTCGGGCGCAGCGAGAGCCGCTCCGTCGCGGGGATATGCGCGCAGTTCTGGCACGCCGACTGGCACCACGGCACCGCGCGCCGCGCGATCATCGACGTCGCGCGCTCGCGCTTCCCCATCCACTTCACGCCACTCGTCCGCCTCCTCCGCGCCCTGACCGCCGCGGGGTCCCTCGACTCCGACACGCCCGCCGCCGCTGGCCATGCGGACGACGAAGGACCCCCGCTCGCGGAGGAACGAATCCTCTGCGCCAGCCACGTGTTCTGCTACCTCGAGGCGCTGCAGACGTACACGCAGGTCATCCCGCTCGCCGCGTGCGCGGGCGCGCATGCGCTGTACGAGCGCGTGGAGCGACCGGGCGTGGGCGTGTCGTTCGTCAACACGCGCGCGATCACGCTGCCCGGGGGGAGCACGCTCCCGGCGCACTCGGTCGGGCGCGCGCTGAGCGATGGCGGGGAGTATGCGGTTATACTGTGGCAGCATGAGCACTCGGGGTGGAAGGTCGTTCTCGAACTCCTGACGGACTACGTCAACCGCCGCCGGCTGCTTTCGTCGGGCGCAGCGGCGGCGGGGAGCGCGTACCAGGACGTGTCGTTTGCGCGGCGGGGGGGTGCGCAGCCCCAGGTGGTCAGGCTGGAGGATGTGGGGATGGAGATGGACGGGGGGGACGCGGAGGAGACGGTTATGCACTGCCTCGACCTCGTGCGGAGTCTTGTGCAGGACAACGCGGCGCAGGCGGAGCAGCTTATGCGGGCGCTGGAGAGCGGTGCGCCCGTCGTGGCGCATACGATGGCGGAGGCGCGGCCGCCGGACCTCGTGCAGCTCACGACGATGATTCTCGAGGACGCGCTCGCGCAGACCAGCCCGCGCACGGGGACCCAGCTCCGCCCGCAGCTCATCACGTCCGCCATGAGCGTCCTCGCCGCGCTCCTCGCGCTCCCCACCTACTCCAACCGTGTATGGCTGTACATCCGCTCTACTACGGCGCTGTTCGGCAGCGCGCGCGAGCGCGCGACGGGCTTCGCGGCGGGTGCGCTGGCGGCGGAGCGCGCGACGGGGGAGTACGCGATGACGCTTGGGCTTCTCCGTCTCGTGAAGCAGCTCTTCCGCGAAGCCGCGGCGTCGGTTCTACCCCACAACCCTCGGCTTCGGCAGATCAAAGAGGAGGTCCTCCTTCGCGCGGCGCGGTTTGTGCATACGGAGATCTGGGTCGAGCATCTGGGGTGGAAGTACGCGCAGCTCGGGGATAGGTTTGAGATTGGGAGACGCGTGACGGCGTTGTATGTCCAGATCTTGGAGCATGCGCCGCCGACCCTCGAGGACCGGCCGTTCGCGGCGCTCAGCCAGGCTGTCGTCGACGCGCTGCTCTACAAGGCGACGAGCTCGACGATCAACCCCCTCGTTTCGTCCATCTCGTCGGGGAACCAGAGCTTGAAGAACCTGTATGCGGCGCGGCGGTACGGTGATGCCCAGCGCCTCATCTCGCTGCTGGAATCTCACCTGCGTCTCACGTGGCTCGTGTTGACGTATAAGCAGGCGGCGGCATCGGCAGAGGCGACTTCGAAACCGTGTCTTCTCGAGCAGGCGCTGTGTGCGCGCATCACGGGCGGGATGTCGGTGCACACCTCCAGCCGGACGAAAGTCGACCCGATCGACGTCCTCGCGCTGTACGTCCGAGAGCGCGACGCGGGAACCAAAGTCCCCGTCGAGGCCGTCCGCGTTCTGCACGCCCTCTGCAAATCGCTATCTGCGCTGCAGCCCGCGCCGCCGCCAACGATAATCGCGCACCTGTCTAGTCCAGAAGCGACGGTGGCGGCCCTGGTGAGGATCGTGCAGCATCCGTATGAGGATATGGTGTTGCGGAATGCGGTGTGGGGTTTTATTGCGCTTGGGGTTGATAAGGAGCCGGCGTTGGCGGGGTTGTTTGTCACTGGGAGGTTTAGGACACCGGGGGAAGTTCAGGGGAAGGATAAAGGGAAAGGGAAGGCGGTCGAGGAGGAGGCGCCGGCCGAGAAAACAAAACCGACTAGTGCGATTGATGTTGCGCGCGAGGTTCTCTCGAATTGGAAGCATATATGGGAGATAAACCCACAGCTCCTATGCTCGGTTTTGAACTTCCTCGACGTGGTGTGGCAGCATGGTTTGGAGCACAAGACGGCGTTGCAGGCGATTCGAGAGGATAAAGAGTTCTGGGATCATATCTCGTCGATTGTCTGCGAGGAAGTGGGTCCCATGCCGGAGTATGAGGCGACAGATTTCGAGGTCATTGATGGGGTGAGGCATTCAAACCTTCACAGTGCCGTGTCTTCGACCGCGTACAAGATAGCGGCCAAGTCGCATGCCGTGAATATTTTGGGCCGCGATATCGACATCCACCTCCGACTGCACGGGAATGCCCCATCGACAGTAAAACCGGCGAGTTTCTTACAGATCGCTCCTCGTTTCAAATCGGAGGAAGAGCTGAATGATCTCGTTTGCGAGGCAGCACCAAGTTCGTACGACCCCAAGGTATACGATGCACTCTTGGAACAGCTCAAGACGAACTACTCCGGTTTGACGCTGGAGCAGCTGGCGTGCCAAGAGCCATTGGACCAGCGGGAGTTTGGCGATAACTTTGCGTTTTCAGCGCCACTGCTACGGAGACGCCTGCTTGCGTACACGAAGGGTGCAGACTCGATGGATGATAGTTCCGATACTCTCGTCGAGAAACAGCTACTTTCGATCAACATGAATCTCTCGTTGGCACATTCGCAGGCAGCCCTTACGGAATCTTGGCAATTCTTGTTCCAGAAGGTCGTTCCTTACCTTCGGGGCGATACGCTCGTCCGGCCCATCGTTCTGGCAATCTGTGCGACCATTTCGTACGATATTGCAAAGGAGGATCGGCAGGGAGATATGATGGCCACTATTCATGGGCGGAGACTTTCGCTGCTGCTCTCGATGATTGAACTAGCGTGGTTCTCACCATCGGACAAGCCTCCCGAAGTGGCGTCGTTTGTTGACTTGGTGCGCAATGTCCACAAAGTCATTACGAACGATGCGCAGTCCCCCGCCAAGTCGTTCCTCGGGACGGTGTCGGTACCGTATCATCGCACGTTGCTCCAGATAATGTACTTCTGCGCACGTCATTGTCGCAATCTCGTTCGACGACCAAAGGCTGTTAACGCGGAACAACGGCTGGCAGTTACCTCATTAGTGGAAACCTCCCTCTTCCTCGTTATCGATGCTCTCAAACTCGTCTTCGAGTCTGCCAATACCCGGACAGATCCAGAACTTGATAGGGATATGGAATTGCTAGTCGCTGTGTTTGAGCAATGCACCCACCTTGAAGTCAATCCATCGTCCGCCCTCTGGTTGGCACGGTGCCAGGAGACAGATATCATCAGGGGAAGTCTGAATCTCTTCGTTCATTCCGACCTCGTTGGCCTGTCCGATCTTCCTCTTCTCCTTGCCAAGAAACGACCTCTTTATGCTCCACACTTACTACTGTTTCACATGGCCCTGGCCAGTATCCCCACTGCAGCTGAACGTCTCGCTAGTGATGGTGTACTGGCAGCATACAGCAATAATTTCATCAGTGCCGCGATTAGCGCAGGGATGATTGATGTCGTGCTCCCTGAGCTACCCAATGAGCGTAGTCCGGCACATCGTGCCTATTGCTCGATGCTTGCTATTGTGACTGGTATCATTTCCGCTCTAGGCAGGTACAACCATTATTTTGATGTGGAAGCAAGCGGATTTGTCCAGTTGTATGGGGAGCAGATTCTTCGGGCGTTGAGGTGGACTATTGGGGACCCAATAACGTTCGCCTTGCTTGAGGAGATCGAGCTCGTGGTCAACCTGTTCCAATCCATTGCTCTAAGTGCCCCGTCATCACCGAGTGCGAACTCCGTCGTCAACAAGGTTCTCAAGACGTTCTCTATCCATGCTCTGCAACTTCTTCAGCAGCTCAACTACGCGATAACGCACCCGAACCATCTCACCAGCCTCTTTGAGCCTCTGACGACCGAAGAACGTACACAATTCGAGAAGGACCTTCTGACGACGGAGCCGTTTAAGCGTCCTGCGATTGCCCACCTTGTCCATAGGCTATATCGGCTTTCAGGAAACATCGTCGCGACTCTTATTGCTACCAGCCATGCCGAGGCTATCCTATTGGGGTATGAGGACTTGTGGCCTAACAAGGATGTGACAGTCCAACCGGTTAGTCTTTTCTCATATCTAGCTCATTGACCTTGGCTTATCCATTTTCATTTCTTAGCATTCCAAAGTGATCCTTAGCGAACCTGCATCCATAGGAACGTTGCAGGAGCTGGGAACGTCGACCCTAGATCTTTTGCGTGAACTAGTCGACCGGCCAGCTGGTCAAAGTCTTACAGCAAGTATATCAAAACAGGAGCCCCTAGATGTCCGCGAAGCTGTCTTGACAGCACGCAAGAACCTCGAAGGAGTTCTGATGTACACCGTCACGCAGTTGGTCACCATATTGTCCCAACAGCCGGACAATGCACCGCCTGCAACTGTAGAAGAGGAAGAAACCATGTCGGTTGATACCCAGCGTCTGGACACCTCAAAAGCTGAGCGGAGAGTTCCGAGGGCGTCAATAACGTTGGGCGAGCGGTTGAGGCGAGGGATGACAGGAGAGATGGCGAGTGATTTGCAGTCACTCCTGAACAAGGCGAAACCGATTATTGCAAAGAGTAATGTCATGATGGGGAAGGAGAGTATAGATTTGACGCAGATACTCTCTAATTTCTTGCGTGAGAGGATCGGCACATCGATTTAGAGGTTGTACTTATTCATTTTTTTTTACATAACCAAATGCAATTTTGAACCTATCGTCCGTTGCGCCACGCTTGTCAACGCGTGACACAAATGACATGACGCGTATGTGACAACACAAGTAGACTGAGACTCGTCCAATTGATCTCCCAAACAAATCTCGAAGGATGAAACGCCCACAAGACCCATCGGATTCTTCAACAAAGTCCCAATCCACTAAACGTCCCAAACTTGAAATGACTTCCGAACAACACGCGGAGGCAGACGCAGCTCTGCCTTCCGATTTCACAGCTTTTGGACTTGAACTTGATCTTAGGGACATAGTGGTGTTGGTGCTGTTGCGGACTCGAAGAGATTACCTAGACAAATCTGGCATCCCAGCAGATTATTCTAGGGGGATGGAAGATCTCGTCAATAAATATGGGGATGTTGCGCAACAATGTCTGCAGTCCAAGCAGTGGGAAGAGTTTCGCCGCTGTGGTTTGTCGATCGTTGTGTTTTTTGTACTCGAACTAATCGTCCCCGCGCTTATAGCTGCCCAATATTTCGCTTCTGATAACAACTCGGAGACAATCATCCCGGTTGTGGAACGGGTCACAAATTACGAAACGAGGGGGCAAGATTCAGAGATAAAAGGTTGACACAGGCTTGATCATATTTTTCGAATGCTTATCCATGTCATATTTAGCCATACTCAAATCCTGGAATGTCCCATTTGTTGGCACGTCACATGAATTATTGAAAGAAAGAATACTTCATTATGTCCACGAAGACCCACCAGACCCGAATATCTATGCTCTTTGCTTGCCAATCATACAATCTTCGGGAACAGGCAAGTCCCGACTGATTGATGAATTTGCAAGAACGATGGTGGTTATTTCAGTGAATACAAGACAACAATTTCACACTGGTTAGTTTATTTATATAGGTTACACACGAGGGTTTCCGTTCCTTTGGGTCTTACCTTCTTTCACAGGCTTTCCAGCCCCTGACACCGCAGTCACGCAGTGGCTCATCGGGAGCGCTAGGAATCCAAAAGAAGGCACAAACAGTATCTGCCGATCATTCCTCCTCGCTCTGTTCGAGTTGGCGGAGCAATATATCAAGGACATTGATAACAAGATTGCGCAAAAACTTCAAGATGTCACCACTGAGCAGCATCCGGGAAACCTTGCTGAGAAACTTCGCTTCCTTATGAGTCATGGGCAGACATTCCAGGAACAAGGATCCCTCCGTCAGCAATTCTATAGTGATGTTATTGAAAAAGCTTCGGCATACGTAAGGATAAGTGCCATCTGATTGATGTTGATATAATTTTTTCAATCTTCTGGATAGGCCAAGACGAAGCAGAATGAAAATTGTTTATACAAGGCATCAAAGAACCTAGCGGATACTGTACGTTCGTTGGGTGATTACCCCGTCGTAGTGCTTGCTTTTGATGAAGTCAATAGGTTGGCTATTGATGCAATGAACAACCTATCCCAGTGGACAATTACCCACTCACTCCGACAGGCGTTCCATAAAATTGTTGGAAACCGCCGAATAATGTCGGTTTTCCTATCTACGTCTGGGCACTGGCATGTCCACAAATTTGCCCCACCGCCACTCATTGATCTACATCCTCGTGATTACATTCTTCTAGCTCCCTTTACTGCACTTGGATTCGATCAGCTCTGTAAAAACAAGGTTAAACCAGATGTCCATCACATTAATGAATTTACAGAAATATCCTGGATGTGTCAGTTTGGACGACCACTGTATGTTCAAAAAGCCACCAATCTTGACTCCGTTTGATTTTCTTTATTCAGCTTCGGCACGAGATACAATTGTGGGACCACAAGCGAGCAATGTTATATCGTCAGCTATGCTGCAATGAAACTTTGAGTAGGAGCGCCAGTGCCCCGATCCGGCGGAACAATTAGTGAACGTTCACTTATTGGTGTGTAATATAATCTCATTTTCCTTCCTATCAAACCTCTGCATTTTCATATAAGCTTGCTTTGCGACTCGGTTGGCATTACAGTTCAATGCCACAACATTAGCTTCACGCAATCTCGAACTGGAACAAGTTGCCAATCATATGAGAATTTGTATTGCAATCAAGCGAGGGAATGAGGCTGCAGTCACTGTTGCAGCCTCCGAGCCAATCCTCGCTGAAGATGCAGAATATCTATTATACCTCCCCAAGGACAGTCCTGCTTCACTCCTTGGAAAGATTCTGAAAGGACCGAGTAGCTGTATTATAGGTGATCGCGGGGAATGGTCGCTATGCTTCTTACTCTCGCACGGGACAAGGCGAAGAAGAAGCACAATCGATGCGATGTCAAGCTGGTCGACTTTTTAGATGCACTTCTGGCAACCGAGAAAGATCGTCGAGGCATTAGAAATTCTATGCCTTCCCATCGTCGAACTGGATGCCACCCACAAACCTTTGAGACTGAGTTTGCTCGTACTCGGCTCCACTTCAACCATTCCATCAGAGTCACGGATTCGGGTGTCATCAATCGTTATTATCTGTGGCAGTTCTTAGCCCGTGGTGCAGCTATTCTCTGCCGTCAAACAGGAGGAAGTTGACATCGTCTTACCCATGATTTATGATGACCGTAAACCGCTTGGTCCCGACAATGTGATAGCCATCGTGCTGCAGGTGACAACTATCATGAAGTTTACCGACGTTCCAAAACTATTTCTCTTTGACGCTATGGATCCATTTTTCATAGGTATGTTTGACGAAGATGATCCTGAACCTCTTCCCATTGTCCGTATCGTTTTCGCCCTTACATCGTCGATGCCTATGGCGATTCCTGTGAACATAACCAGAAGTCGCAATCCAGATCGTACCGCCAAACAATCTCAGAGCCCCAGTGCGTTCACCTCGTATGATATATGGTGTGCAGGGTCCTCAAGCGCAACATTTGGTGTCATTGACTCGGCGGATAATGGTGTGTACAGTGAACTACTGCAGTTACACTATCCTTTCCCAGCTTCGTACGAGCCTGTGGAAGGAGAATCAGCCGAGAAAAGTCAATCGTTGAAAAGGTCAATGAATCCACTAACAGATGTTGATACTCGTCACTGGACTTTTGGTACGTCGGTGTGTAAAAAATAAGGCAAGAAAAAAGGCCACCATTCGTTGTAACATTGAGAGTACTTACATATGGATTTTTGCATGAATATTGCATGAATTGACGAAATAGACGCCGGGCATTGATCGGCCCGTAACTACCGCGCTATTTATATTACTAAATGTTTTGTTCTGCTCCATGTTGAACCGGATACGTCTATTATCTTCATGCGGGTTACGCCCTCCTGCTCTGTTTCCCTTTGCTCGTCATCTCGCTTCTTACAGCCGAAAATTTACGACGTCTGAGAAGCCCGATGTTGATTTCGGCGACTACACCGTCATCCTTCCTGAGGAACCATTTGTCTGGGGTGTATCTCATATTACACCTCGAGACGTACCAGACAACATAAAAAGACCCCCATATGCTAAGCCAGGCTACATAGATATTGATCGTCGCAGGTTTTCAGACCGTCCCGTTTCTGAGAGGATCACGTTAGGAGGAGAGGCAGAGGCCCGACTACGAGACACAGCGAGTCTCGCCGCAAAAGTGAGAGATTATGCTGGAACACTTGTCAAGGTGTGTCAATGCACACTCTTCTACATGATCTATTCCGAAACTCATAATTCCTCAAGCCTGGCGTTACTACGAATAATATTGACGCGTCTGTTCACGAATTTATCATTGCGCATTCTGCATATCCTTCTCCCCTTCTATATCAAAAGTTTCCTCGGTCAATATGTACCAGGTACTTTTCTCCCTTTCTCTTATCGAAACTTGCTCAATTCTGATTCGTTGACAGTATTAACAACATCATAGCTCATGGAATACCTGATGAGTATGTAAACACCGCTTCAACCATTATCACACGTTGGGAGCCTCTTCTCCAGCCGACCACTACACGACGGTGACATTATCAACATTGACGTAACTGTTTATCTCAACGGATATCACGGTGACACGTCTCAAACCTTCCTAGTTGGCAGTGTGGTACGCACTTCATCCCAGCATGGAGGCCTTAAATAGTCACAACCTTTACAGGATGAACAAGGTCAGGAGCTCGTAAGGTTGACCAACCAAGCATTACAAGCAGGAATTGACGCCTGTGGTCCTGGGCGGCCGTTTCGAGACATCGGAAAGGCCATTCACGAGCTGACGCGCGGCACGAACTATTCGATATCTACTCAATTCACTGGCCATGGTATTGGGACTGTATTCCATCGACCTCCATGGATATTACACCATTGTACGTAGTTGGTTCGGACCATTGTTCATTCTCTACTCACACTGGGCGTGTTCGTGCCTGCAGTAAACGATGAGCCGGGGGTCATGTTACCTGGCGATTGCTTTACTATAGAGGTCAATGAAGGTTTTCTCATGTGTTCTACATACGACATTGATATAATTCATGATTGGCAGCCTTCTCTGATTCAAGGCTCGGACTCCAGTGGTTGGATCTTTCCTGATGGATGGACTGCTTCAACAACAGTATGCTCAATTTCTTCATATTACTCTCGAATTAGTTACTCATTGATTTTTAGAACTGTGCACGTAGTGCCCAAGCAGAACACATGGTACTCATCACAGAAAGTGGTGCAGAAGTCCTTACTTGAACCACTTCAAATCGCATAACGATCATTACATCAGTGCCCATAAGTAATATTCATAAGAAGTGTCTTAGCCATCTTTTAGCTTGTCTTTACACAACTTTCCCCCATTAACACAACCCTCCCCAGTTTTAACCTCCTGATTGCACCCGGAATTGGCATTCAAAATGAGCATGTTATAGTGACGCTAAGTACACAGGCGTGAATTCATCCCTTTTTCCACCTTGATCTTAACCCGGTGAAAATTTTCCAGGTTAAGTACAATTCTGGTAAGTACTAATACTGTGAGGATGCAGCCGTGAAGAGTGTCGGAGTGCTACGGATGATGCTGACCATGGTGATGAATTATTGATAACTCAACTTTACCTGATCCTTGACCTGTTTTGTGGAATGACAACAACAGGTTGAGGCGGGAGGCTGCCCAACACTAAGACAATCACTTATGAAAACTCAAAGACTTACAGTGTACATTGGTGGCATCCGTGGGCGACCTTTGAGTTTGCCGGGCAGAATACATAATCTCTTTGGTGAACTGAACTTCCGTTTAGCCCCTGCCTCGACCCTGATAACTATACCAACTTGCAGGGCGCAGTCCTTCTCCACCCTCGACGTCTATGACCCCTTCGATGGGCATCAATCCTCCGGAACTTTGGAGTGTAATCTCTTCCTCCAGCTCTGCGTCTTTGACTCTCGTTGCACCATCTCGTTCTCCCGGTGAACTAATTTCCATTCATCCCGAGTTCGTGGCAGCTCCCGAGCAGCTGGAGTGAGTACCCGAGGAGGACGCACGACCTGGCGCTCAAGAAGCATATCCTGCTGTCTTGGCGCTTCTGGAGCTCCGTACAAAAGGCCGAGACGCACCCAGCTCAGTAACAGGTGCAGGCGGTGTAGATGAATCCACTTGGCTGCTAGGATTGAAGCTATGGTAGGTAGGTACATGTTGTTTCAGTAGCAGCAACGTAGAGAAGCCTTCCGTTCCGTGCTATGTAAGTACTAATCGTTATTGTTTTCTCGAGTGGACGTGAATGAAGTAGTTTGCCTTGATGGAAAGCTGCTGTGGCGAACTTGAAGGGCGTCCTCATCGGCAGATCTCAAGGAGGCGGCGATGAAGAGAAACAAACTTATCAACATGGAGGATGAGAGTGTCCGACGACGAAGGCTACGGTAACAGATGCGACAAATCTTTGAGTCAGGACCTGGGTGTCAATATTGTCAGTCATATGTACGAGAGAACAACACAGAGAGGAGAAACAAACCAAGGTGACGATTCAACGCATCTGTTGTTATTGACAAGTTACAACCAACCGATAAATAACGAGCAGGGAACCGAGACGAAGTCGAGAGAGCAGATGAACCGTGAACGGATCATCAAGTCCTGCAGATTCAAGTTGTCAGTGGTCATTTTGACAAGATGAGATGGAAGAAAGAACAAATCTGAACGGCGATCCAATGAGCAAGATACGCACATGCACCAACAGTCGATAACAAGAACTGGGGAATGGGGCCAAAGATGAACACGACGTGGAACTGTTCAACGCACAGGCTTCGGCGTTCGTCAACTACGAGTACGAAAATATGAGGCGAAAGAGAGAGAGACGAACCTGTATAGTTGCCAACCTTGCCCATTCGGTGCAATAGAAGTACTTGTACTTCTTGATCTCGGCCAAGAGGTACCAGCCAGGAGTGCAGTAGGTAATATGGTTGCTGGTCGAGCTGCCTTTGTTCTGACCAGAGTGAAGCTGGATGATTCGAGCTTGACCATCTTTCATGTGCCAAACGAGAGAACCAGAGTCGCCTTTGGCAGAAAAGGCATCGATTGTCTTGTGGCCAGAGTTGTATATGGCGAGCTCCTTGGACTCGACGCCAGCTGCGTTGAGAGTGAAGGATTCCGAGCCGGCGTAGCGTCCGACGGTGAGGTCAGTGGTGTTGCCATTGACCCTCACTGTCAAATTCAGCAGGGACGGCGAGTTCCTCCGTTGTGGCGCAGTCAAAGATCCTCAGCCTCCTCTGTTCAGGGTACTTGAACGTAATCGGAGCAGCACCCAGCGGATAGAACATCTCGGTGAGCTGCGGAGGAGAATACTTCGATCTTGAATAATGGCTGGAGTCGTCAGAGACAAATTGGGGCAGATAAATCGAATTGCACCAAGGTCTGGCACCACATTTCCTTCAAACGCATCCTTGAAGTTGGCCTCGGCAGCCAAGAACACACCCCAATCGCTGGTGTATTCGGTGCGGCCTTGGTCAACCGTGACGCGGGATGGCTGGGCGTATACAATATGACCGATGTTGTGCTGGAACTTGAGCGCTCACCATCGACGAACTCATGACGCGACGACACATCGACGAACCCATAACGCGATTCGCGCAATAACCAAACCTTATCATTATATGGATATATATATATAGACAGAGGGCTGTACTCTGGCCCTAGTTTTTCCCCGCAATTGATACTTTGTTCCATTTAGTGATCGTACGCACCCAGTGAAGTAGGATGGTAGCATCCTCTTAAATATCGACATCGCCGGCATGTCGCATGAGTTGGGGGCCTGCTAGTTCCTGCGGCACTGACCCCATTCCACCACGACATCCTCGACTGCGTTCTCTCGAAGGAGAGCAAGGATCTGCTGAGAAACGTCGTGGGCGGTGTCGGGGGAGGTGGAACCGGGCGTGACGCCAATCCAGATGACGACGGGACCTAGACGGCCCTCCTCCCCTCCCAACTGACTGTGTGTGAAGAAGCGGGCCGGGTCAATGGAGGTCCACTGGATCCCGTGGGCCTTGATGATGTCGCGAATCTGGGGACCGACAGTATTCCAGACCTTGTTCAGTAAGGTATCGAAGACTCCACGGATTGACTTGACGGGGAGTTCGGCGAATCTGCCGACGGGCTTGGCGAATGACGTAGTGAGGGCATCGGAACGGTATACGAGTTCTGGGTGGTCGGCGTCGCCAGAGATGCCGTTGTAGTAGAACGCCTTCTCGTACGCGTCGGGACCGTGCTCGGAAACAACGGTCGCCTCGCTGGCGACGGTGAGGGCGGAGAAATTGGACGTCATGGATGAGTCGCTGCGGGGCGAGTTGGGGCCCTTGTCTTGCTGACCGTGGAGGTTAACGCATTGGAGGGCGAATAGCGAGAGGTCTGGACGGAAGGTGGTAAGTGCGGTATAGACGCAGAGAGAAGTAAATGGACTTGCCGAGCAGCTCCGGATGCTCTTTCATGATCTTGATCACTTGCGTGGCGGATTCGGACACTCCTGGGATGGTCAGTATGACATGGCTTTGCAGACTGGCAGTCTGAGAGAGAAGGACGAACGAGTCCCCCTCTTGGGAGGACTCCCCTGGAAGACAAAGGATAGATAAAGGGACTCGCCTTCACCAAGGAGGCCTGCTTTCTTCAATTCGGCGTCGGTGTACGGAAAAGCTTCGAAAGGTCAGTGCGGAGTAGACAAAGGAAAACCAAATAGGACAGACTGGGCATCATGAAGATGTAATCGCAGGGTTGAGATGAGCGAAATTCGCAAATGCAGATGAAGATTCTGTTGGAGACGAGACAAAGTTCCTATTACGTCTGGGCACCAGCATGTCTCATAAGTCTCATAATTACACTCTTCTAGCCCCTTAAGCTTTACTCCCCTTTACTGCACTTGGATTCGATCAGCTCTGTTAAACCAGATGTCTATCACATCAGTGAAGTTACAGAAATATCCTGGATGTGTCCACTTGGACGACCACTGTATTTTCAACAAGCCACCAATCTTGACCCTGTTTGATTTTCTGTATTCAGCTTCGGCACGAGATACAATTTCGGGACCACAAGCGAGCAATTTTATATCCTCAGCTATGCTGCAATGAAACTTTTACATAGTAGGAGCCCCAGTGCCCCGATCTGGTGGAAAAATTAGTAAGGTTCACTTATTGGTCTGTAATATAATCTCATTTTCCTTCCTCCTATCAAACCTCTCCGTTTCCTGTGGATGGAGAATCGGCCGAGAAAGGTCAATCGTTGAAAAAGTCAATGAATCCACTAACAGATGTTGACACTAGTTACTCGACTTTTGGTACAATAATAAGGCAAGAGAAAAGGCCACGATCCATTTGTAACATTGAGAGAGTACTTACTACATATGGATTTTTGCATGAATTGACGAAATAGACGCCGGGCATTGATACGGCCCGTAACTACCGCGCTATTCATAAACTAGATGTTTTGTTCTGCTCCATGTTGAACCGGATATGTCTGTTCTCTTCATGCGGGTTACGCCCTCCTGCTCTGTTTCCTTTTGCTCGTCATCTCAATTCTTACAGCCGAAAATTTGCGACGTCTGAGGAGCCCGACGTTGATTTCGGCGACTACACCGTCATCCTTCCTGAGGAACCATTTGTCTGGGGTGTATCTCATATTACACAGGAATTGACGCCTGTGGTCCTGGATGGCCATTTCGAGACATCGGAAAGGCCATCCACGAGCTGACGCGCGGCACGAACTATTCGATATCTACTCAATTCACTGGCCATGGTATTGGGACTGTATTCCATCGACCTCCATGGATATTACACCATTGTACGTAGTTGGTTCGGACCATTGTTCACTCTCTACTCACACTGGGTGTGTTTGCGCCTCCAGTAAACAATGAGCCAGAGGTCATGTTACCCGGTAATTGCTTTACGATAGAGGTCAATGAAGGTTTTCTCATGTGTTCTACATACGAGATTGATATAATTCATGATTGGCAGCCTTCTCTGATTCAAGGCTCAGACCCCAGTGGTTGGATCTTTCCTGATGGATGGACTACTTCAACAACAGTATGCTCGATTTCTTCATATTATTCTCGAATTAGTTACTCATTGATTTTTAGAGCTGTGCACGTAGTGCCCAAGCAGAACACATGGTATTCACCACAGAAAGTGGTGCAGAAGTCCTTACTTGAACTTGTGGAAGCAGCCAATGCTGTGCATGGCATAACTCGGATGTTGATGTTGATGTGGTAACTTATATTCCATCATTCAACTACTAACTAATGACTATTGACTATTCCATTATGTTGCACTTGTTGCACTTATTGACTATGCCTACTCGCATGTGTACCACACTTTCCTCTCACTTCCTCCATTGACTGACTGACATCACATTTACTAAATCCCTTGGCCATTGATGAATATTGAGCCAATCTGTTCTGGTCATGCTGTTCCTCAAACTGGGCATAGGCCATTGACTATTGGCATTTTCTGGTACTGTGATACTTTCCAATACAATTTTGAGGATGAATCTATCGATGGCTTCATCTGCCTCAAGACTAAAGCCACACTTAATCTCATCTAGCTTTGTTATGGACAAAATTTCAGATATAACATATTATTGGTGCCACTAACATACATACTATGCATTTCTCACAATGTCAACATACACCCTTTGAGAGAAGCACTGCAGCAAATCTGGTCAGAATGCACCTTGTCACATGTGCACATTAGGCCATCGACATGTCGACAGCTTTCAATTCACCAATTCACCCTCAATATTCTTGGCATTGGTATGCCATGTGGTGTTCTGTACATACTCTGGGAAAATCTGTATTCCAGGTACAAATTATGTGCTCCAGACATGTTCTTGCTGAGTGACATCATTGGAATTCAGTTCACCTAGCCAAATGACACTTCTGTCACTTCTTCCCTATCCTCTGAGGCTTGGCCAGGCTAGACAGAACACTATTCATAGTAAGTTTGTCACCCCATCAACAAAACATTTCTGATGAAAGGAAAAGGACACTGACATGAGAGAACTGAAGGCAATTGACCAAAATCAAGTAGCTGGTTTGCACGTTAATCAAAATACATTTCACATACAACAGAGAATCTGTGGATATGGAGGTAGCACAAAAAGTGGCAACAATTGAGTTAGAGGGGAACAGTCATGACAGTGGACATGCCGACAATGCAAGACACAAGGAGCCCATGATTTCATAACTCTTTGATCAATGTATTAATGAAGAAACAAAAATACACTCTTGAGTGGACATCTTCACACTGAGTCTCTTGGGATACCACTGACAAAACCTTTGTTGGTCCAATCATTTAATTTTTGATTTTATAATTTTACATATTTTTATCCAAGATAGAAAAGACAGTGAAAAGAGTGATGCAAAGGCAATTTTAATTAAGACTGCTAACCTCCTTACACAGGTTATGTCCATACAAGGTCCTAAAAATAGTGTCTAACCAATAGAAAGATGAGAAAAGGCAGTTTCAAACAAGTACAAATGGTGCAACAAGGACCAGGAACTTTCCAGTGTATAAAGAACTTGTCCTAACATCCTCGTAACCACTTCAAATTGCATAACAATTATTACATCAGTGCTCATAAGTAATATTCATAAGAAGTGTCTTAGCCATCACTTAATCCTTACACAACTTTCCCCCACTTGGTCATTGACATAACCCCAGGATTGGTCATAGGACCTGGTGGAATGACCAGAGTCAATAGAACAGAAATCCTGTCTGTATGTATATTTAGAGAGTATGGCAGACCTGAATTGACTTAGCTAGACTACTAACAATTTGTTGAGTACTGTAGGCACATATTGGGAAGATCTCAACTTGATCATCAGTTTGTATTCTGGTGTTCTGGGCACTGTAGCTTGTGCTGCACTGTAGCAAAATCAATGTGATTTCAGTGATTGGGTTTATATTGAAACCAATCACTTATGCTTGAGGCAGAGGTGAGGTTCTGGCCATTGATCATCACTTCTGTGTAGAAAAGAGTAGCACCAGACATACCAGGATGAAAACCTACCTAGAGTGTGATCGACTAACCAGTAACCTGCTGCATATGCATATTGGTATATATGGAATATTATGTAAATGTAATTCATGTCAAACTGGCAGTCATGGCTGATTGGTTATTGAAGGTCCATGGCTTGGAATCCTGTCATTAGTATCTTCAGTTCCATGATTCCAAATGGAAACATGGCTACAATGACTGAATGTATAGGCACATGAATGGACCTAGCAAGGCATTAGATGGCACAAGTTTCCAGTATATCAGGCAAAGGCCACTCACGGTGCACATCTAAATAGGCATCCCAAAGGAAAGGATATCATTATGAAGAAGAGCAGCTGATGGAATAGCCTCAACTGGTTCAATGGGTATGAAAATTGATGGATCAGATGGTTGGTATGGACACAAATGAGACTCATTGAGAGATAACCATAGTCATGATCATGTGTAGTGACATACATGGCAGTGAACTCTCCCTGCACCTCAAGTTTCTCTGTGCTCTGAGGGCTCAAAGCTTAATTCTTGTATATATGCATTAGTCTTGTGAAAGCATTTGTTCATTTGAGCCTCAAGCTTGTCAAAATGAGCAGCTAGGTTCTGAATAGCAGTCAAAATTGCCTTGGCATCCACAGCTCCTTTATCCTGGCATTGACCTGGTGAAAACAAGTGCCCACATTGGCTTCCAGAGTTTCAAAGCACAAATTGAAGCTTGAAAGGGCTTCCAAGATAGTGTTTTGTACTACACCAGGAGGCTTGGATTGAGCACTATGGTATTATCCTTGGAAACTGTAGGTGGCAGGTCTGTGACAGTCAATCAGATAGAGGCCACAAGTTTAACTAATTGAGGGAAGGACACCTGCATGTCCCACACTACCCCTCTAACTAGAGGGGTAGGAAGGGGGTCACCTACCCCTCTAGTTAGAGTCAATTTATCTAGTTCTCTATGATACATATAATACCTGAATAATTACACTGAACTTCAATAAAATCCAGGTAGAATTCCAGAAGAAGCCAGAGGTGCTGTGATGGCTGTGTTGGATGTTGACAGATCATCTGTCAACATCATCTGGTGCTGTTGGTGGCACCATCAGCACCATCAACCCCACCTCCCTTCTGCTCATTGTTGCCCACAATGAGCTTGAAATATACTCAAAAAATAGGGAAATTTTCAGAAAAAATTATATCATGTTGCCATGTCATAGTGCCCAACTTCTTTGGCCCCTTGGGTCCCTGTTCTGCCCTTCAATTTGATGGGACCCTGTTGTCTTGGCATTGTGATGTCTGATGCCAAGACCTTCATGCTCATCATTGCTCATGATGAGCACAATTATTCTGCCTCAAAGTGCTCCAAAAAATGCAGGAAAATTAGGAAAAAATATGGAATAAAGTGTGCTATGATCTTAACAGTTTTTTCTGTCTGCTGATAGAGATATATGTAACATAGTGAAGTTGATGCATGCCAAAACACATTCCCAGGCTTCTGACATATCTACGAACATCATTCATTGCTGTCATCAATGTCAGTGTTGACAAACTTGCTGCTCATGGGAATGGGGGGGAGCTTACTCACGGTGCTCCCCTTCTTTCCACCTGACTTCTGTGCTTGTTTCTTTGGAGGCTGCAGCTCTTTCTCACTGGCATCACCACTGTTTGCTTCATCATCCAAGTCAGCCTGCTGGCAAGACCATTTCTTTCCAGCATTTGACTTCCTGAGTCCATGTGGCTTTCCTGCATCTGATTGTTTCTTTCACTTCTTCACTACAAGCTCTCTGCCTGTGATCTTATCTCATCTTTCCTTCACATGCACCTCCTTTTTCTTACATGACAACTTGACCCACATGCACTCACCTGAAACAAGTGCATCATGCAGCATGCAGGTGTCCTCCATCATGGTAATTTTGGCAGAGCTTCAGAATTGGAGGCCTTCAGGCCAGCCTCTGAGGGTGACACTATGATGTTCAACCACTTCAACATCATACTTCTCATAAAACATTGTAACGTTGCTGGTGCCCACAATTTTTTCTACCAACTGACATTTAATCACAGGGAATTTTCAAAGACACTGAATGATGCACATATGCAAGCCTCCACTAATTCAATTTATGCATTCTGATTGAAGTGAAGCCATTGTATCAGCAGTTTCTGCTAGGATTGTAGAATAAACAGTTGAAAGAAAAAGCTCAGTAGAACCTGCTTCTATCCTTTGCACATGCCCATTGCATCGAGAACTTTGTTAAAAAAAGCTAGCAAGCCTTGGGACTCTATCCAACAAGGAATGATGCTGCTATGTATATGCCCTCTGGTGAAAAATGCAAAGGCCATTGTCCCACAACACTCATGCAGGTTTCCCATCTAATAGATTGTCAGTGACATGTTTCATCATTCAATTTTTCCTTACTTCCTCTCTGATTTGGGTTAGTGCAGCCTGATAGTCCAAAGCAGCTGCTTTGTTTGAACTGTGAGCCCCTTGTGTCTTGACATTGCACGCATCTTCCAGCTCTTCACATAACTCATCATCATCAATATCATTGTATGTGCCTTCCTCAATCTCTTTTCAAATGATCTCTTGAATTTCTGCCAGGGGCAGATGATCACCTTGGCTGTGGCCTATCTCCTGGTGAGATGATCTAGCAATGCTTAGTTGAGATGATAGACTTACCTTCATTAAGCTCCTTTCTGTGGTGCAATACAAGTGTGTTCCAAGTATTGACACATTGCATCTGCTTTATGACAAGCATGTTACTCAACATTCTACACATCTTCTCTTCCTTTAAATTGTACTTCTCAGCTAACTCCTTCATCACCTTGTCTCGGTACTCGGTAAAGGCATCAATATTGTCTTGTAGTGCTGCTTTCTTTTGGGGGTTCCAAGATGCATGTGTAGATGGCTGGTCAAGGGAGAGAGGAACTTCATCCATGGCATGTGCAGTGTACAATCATCAGACAATTGGGAGTTTCTCGGATTTATCATTCAGTTTGTTTTTTTTTCACATTGTCTAAACCACTGCCATGTGAGTTTGTTGAAGTCAGAGCTGGTGGAGTCAGAGCATGTATATTGGTTGACATGTTGAATGTCTGGTCAACCCCCCATCATTCCAACTCTTCAAGGATGCAGCACACAAGAACAGCAAGTAAGACATCTTTTTTTCTACACCAAATCTTCAAGTTTACTTGCTGTGTAGGAGTGGAAGTTTGTGATCCATTGCCTGATGGGCTGACTTACAGCAACATTGAGAGGCTCACATCTCAACTTGCTATTGATTCTGAGACTGGTACAGATGATTTTTTGAGCATTTCATCAGATGCTGATGAGGATGGATGCATCATTGTTTCTTCTGAAGATGAGGCTATAGCTGAGCAGGCCTCTGAATACAGCAGCACTTACTGCAACTATGCATCTGTTGCTGGAGGGATGCTTGGACAAAATCCTTGTAAGGCAAAACATGCTGTGTATGTGGTCTTTTGTGGCTGCCTTCCTGGTGTGTATGACAGCTGGTAAGTGAAATAGGCATCATCATTGCTTGTCTAAAATAATTTTTAGGGAGGCAGTTGCACAGCAGACTCTTAACTACTCTGGTGCCATACAATGAGGCTTTAAAACTAAGGATGAAGCAGTTGCTGCTTGGAATCTTGCAATTCTTCAAGGGACAGCTGGATCCCTTGGGTCTGTGGCTGAGCATGGAACACAGGCCTTCTGATCTGCAGCGTTACAACCCTTGGCAGCTGAAGATAGTCAAGTATTTGACTGTCAAGGTTGCAACAACTATAAAGGCCAGCCATCTGCTTCATCTCAAAAGAAACCATGGAAGAAATTCCCTTTCAGTGTGACTCATCTTCATGTTTTGTTAATTATGATCTAACCACAAATTCAGGTTGTAACTTTGCTTCATGAGGCTCTGCAAGGGCAGGGCCTTCATGCTCTCAGACTCTTTCTCAGAATCAAGCGTTTATTTCTGACAATGAATCTGTCTACTTCACTGTTATTCGAGGTCTTCATCCTGGCATTTATCAGGGACAGTGAGGGTTCTTTGACTATGTGCTTTGGCATTGCATTGAAGAATAGTCATACTACTAAAAGGGCTATCGGTAACAATGTCAAGGCCACTATATATAAGGTTGGAACTTGGGAAGCAGTGAACAAATCCTTTGTGATGGTGTACATGCAGTGGGAGGTAGTGCAAGTTGAGTGATGGAGGAACTACATCTTCAATCTTATGTGTATGACTTGTCACTCTGTATTTTCTTGCTGTCAATTGAAGCCATCCATGATTTCAAAGCATAGCATTGAATGAGCATCAAAATAAGTGACAAAGTACAAATACATCATGTTTACAGAGAAAACATGTTCTTCACAGAATCAAAGATGCTGTAGAGCTTCAAGTTTTCCTCCCATCATGTCTTCTTGAGACTATTGATCCTTGCATACTCCTTAGGGTTTGTATTCAGGAGCTCTGTTTCCATGTGATACCCATTGACAACATAGCAGAAGATCCCTCCTCCACAATATTGTGTGAATGACACATGACTTTCCTCCTCAGCAACAGGGAGATTTGCATGTGTAAGTGCTGCTGATGGTATCAGAATGAGAGCACTGGGTGAAAACTCGATGATGAGCTTAAGGTCATGCAGTACAAAATGACCACTCTTCTTAGAATTGAAGATGCCTAGGGCCTGGATTGCACACCATCCAATTGTGTAATTCATACAATCACAATGACCCTTTGTAACAACATTCCCACCAAGATTGAATGCTGTGCAAGGGAGCATGCTTTTAGGAAAGATGCAGCAAAGATAGGGTGGAGTATCAAAAAGAGGATCAAGGTGCTCACAATAGTGGTTATAGAGGTGCAATAATCAGGAGAAAGAGGGGACTGTGCAGCATGTAGCTGAGAGCCAAGAAGCTCATTATGTCCAAGCATAGATGCAGTAGCAGCAGGAGTGATTGAGCTCCAAAATAGCATGACCTTATGATCTAAAGGTGGTGATGTCAAACCTGGATCATTTTCATGGTTTTCTGCTTCAATAGACTGTTTAATAGCAGCATCAAGATCAAAATCTGGCACTATAATGGGGGAAATATCGTATGGAGAGTACTCCATCCCAGAATGAGTCTAGTATATTGATTGTTGAAGGTGTTAATTTGCCTCTTGATGATGTGAAGAAAATGAGAACATACAGCACACATTTTCTGTGGGACTCTTGTACCTATATAAAAACGTCTTCAGCTACCATTCAAGCAACTTTGTTGCATTTTCCAGAGATTCTTGGAGGCAGTTAGTGTAAGAACTCAGACCTGGTTTAGTCCTGGAGTTCTCAAACTAGTTGCCTCTAAGAATGCTTGGAAAATGCACAAAAGCTGGCAATGAGAGGGCTCTTACCAATTGTAAAAATATGCAAATTATTAACACTTCAGAATTGACTTTAGAGAAATCTTCCTGAAATTAGATCATGTGACCATTGGATATCATTCCCCACATTGAACTATGCCAAAGATTACAAGTCAACATTGTGCTACATCGAGTTCCAGCAAGCCACATGCACTTTCAACCAAGTCTACTCCACAAGGATGTTTAGTCTCAGGAGCAGTCCTGGAAAGCAAGCAAATTTGAGAGTTGATTGCAAAGTTGAATGTGAATTGCTGACTTAAAACACAGTGAGTTTTGACTTTGGAAGGCTTTGCAAGACAGCTCACTAGCATTTAGTTGTGATTGTCCTTGCTCCATCTAACATACCTGAGACTGAGAATGAACTATTACAAGAAGATATTGTTGCTGCATCTACTGTGAACAACTTGAATGATGTGCTAAATGGTACAACCTCATATGACCTCAGCCATGCAGGAGGTGAATTTGAGCATATCATGGCTGATGTTCTATGTGATGAAGCTCAGTAAGTTACACCTTTGCTTACTCTCTTGAATTATGTGGATGTTTATGCTGCCTTAGCCAGCCTTCAAAACAGAAGGATCAATGCATGCAGCAAGATCACATACAAAATTGCATGGAAGCATTCCAGCTCCAGATGAATGGCATTGTGGATGCCTACATGGACTGGGCAGAGTGTATGGGGGATGACACATTTGAAGCAAAGCCTGTATCTGCACAAGGAGCTGTGGAAGGTGCATTAAAGCTGCATGTTATGGACATTTTTCATAAGTGCTTCTTTGCTTTTTTCTCTAGAATCTCATTGACCTGGAACCAGAATCCTCTGTGTTTATTGTCAACCTCCTTGCTATTGACACCAACATACCAGCTGCCCTACTTTGCTGTGGCCTCCTTCCTACAGCTCCATTAAAACTTACTTTTGCCTTTTCCATTTATGTTGTTGAACTCTATTGCATCACTCATCTTTGTAGCCCTCACCTCACTATCAAACCATTCATGAAGGGTCTCTGTGACCTCAGCCGGATCCCTTTTCATGAATATATTGCTCAACAGTTCTCTGTGGCTTTTGACCTTTACCTGGATATTTGTGCCTGCATGTCAAGTTGAGTCGACACTGCTCTTGGATGTGATATTCCCAAGTGGCACCTGAAAAATGCTTGTCCTGCTTGCACCCATAAGCTAGAGAAGAAACCTGACCTCATCTTCAAAATGCTATTTACAATGGACAGTAACAATTCTTTGAAACACCTCTGATGTGCAACAAAACCACCTCCTACTAAAGAAGGATCCAAGCCATGTCTTGGAGAGTCAAAGGCACACTTGGATTCATGAACTGTGCCAGGTGATTGATATCTGACCTGGGAAGAAGTTGACTGCTGGGCAAAGGTAACTCTCAAGGAGTTACTGCCAACAGAGGCAGCAGACTCTGAAGAGAACTCATGTGCTGGCCATTGGACAAATATGATTGATGAAATAACAGCAAAGATGTGGGGTATTCTCAATGAGACTGGTGTTTTTCTCCCATTGTGTTGACATGGATTCTCATTGGTAATTGCTGATATGATTGCCAGTGGTGAATTGTATGTTAGACTTATTTAACCTTACCTTCAGTTTCTAACATCCCATGCAGATCCAAGTATTCTCTTGCAGTTGTGACCATGCTGCTTGATGTCTTTGGCAATGGCCTTAGCAGTGGATGCAACATAGGCTGGAAGTTAAGAAGAATCTTAGATCAAAGTGAACTTGGTCCTCGAGTTCATGAACTAAGGTTCCAAGCTCTTGTTGGATCGTTCCATGGCCATGCCCACAATCAGATATGTCAACTCTCTAACCTCACCACTTATGTTAAGGGTATGGGTTTAGAGGACTTGGAGGGTTGCAAACAATTCTTCTCCAAGTTAAACACACTTGCTGCCTCAGTCTGCTACACCAGCAGATTCCATAGACAACAGAAGATTGTTGAATATATGGCCCATATGGATTCCTTTGAAACTCAACATGATCTCAGTAAGTTTACACTTCTTGTTATCACAGCTTTTTTGACAGCATTTTAGGTACATTCCTCATCAATGACTATCAACAAGCCTTGGAAATACTTGCAGGGGAGGATGCCTTTTGGAAGACCATGGAAGACCAAGGATTTATGGGAACTGAAGTTTTTCATGAGTTTCTCAAGGAGGAGTGCACTTATCTATCTTCTTTATCAAAGGAACCAATACAGGAGATGCTTGAGATCAAATACTATCAAAAATTGGTGAATCTACATGCTGCAAACTCAGTATCCTCACCTTATGTCATAGTATGCAAAATTCTGACTCCTGCTCAGTGAAAAGCTCATAAAACTCAAAAATACATGGCACACATTTGACCCTCATACTCCCACTACTATGACAAAGCCACCAGGTGGTAAATGTCAATATCGACCTGATACCCAGGTTCAGCATGCACAAGAGGCAGTTGACAATGTGCTGAGTGCCATCCATGTGCTTGAGCTGGAGTCAGGGATTTTGGAACAATGAATGCCTGATTGTGAGCAGTGGAAGGTGGCAGTGGTGATGTCTGGATGGCAACAATATCAGCGATGCTTGGATGAACTAGAGGGACTTGTTGTCTCTCGCATGTTTGAACTCACAAAGATGAACATGCTGCAAACTGGTCAGCAACTTGCTTTCTTACACTGATAGCTAACTTACAATTTTTACAGGTTATAAACTTTGCAAACATATTGGCAAGGCACTCAAGGCTCGATTACAAGCCATACAAAGTGCCCTTGATTGTTACAATGTTGCAGCTTCACTAATGTCTCCTCCTTGGCCTTTGCTTGCCTGGGATCAAGTCATTGAATATGCTTTCTTAGCTGACTTTGATCTTCTTTGAGACAGCTAGCAGGATGTGCAAGAATGGGCTTGAGCCAAGGCAGCTGCTAGATTGGCCATGGATCACTATTTCAAAATGGAGCATGCATGCAAGGAAATTGAATGACTTAACATTGAGATCAAGTGGGTGGTCACATATATACAAGACAAAGAAGGCTTCCTGTCAGCCAAGGAAACGAATATGAAGGACAAAAACCCCACTCTTGCTTTCCAGATTTGATGCTATTGGGAGGAATGCATCCAGTTCTATGAAGTCCATCATTGATGCTTCAGAAAACTGGCTCAAAATCCCTGATTCACTGGTTTGATCATTCCTAGCATGCCTCTCAAAAAATCCCTCCTCTTGCAGGATCCAGAGACATCCATGGATATTGACAGGCTGCCAATGACATCGAATCCAGCAGATGACAAAGAGAGTGATGAAGAGGATGAGGAGGACACAGAGAGAGAAGTTGTCAATGTGCTCAAAGCACTTGTCATTAGTTCTGAGTAGTCTTCAGGCATATAAGACATTTTTTCCAAAATTTCTCACATTTTTGAACCATTTTGAAAGGAATAGTTGTGCTCATCATTGGCGATGATGAACACCAGTTCTGTGATTTTTTCCCAGATTTTTCCATATTTTTCAAGTATATATTTGAGCTCATCATGGGTGACAATGAGCGGAAGGGAGGTGGGGTTGATGGTGGGGTTGATGGTGCTGATGGCACCCCCAACAGTGCCAGACAACATTGATAGATGATCTGTCAACATCCAACACAGCCATCACAGCACCTCTGGCTTCTTCCAGAATTCTACCTGGATTTTATTGAAGTTCAGTGTAATTATTCAGGTATTATACATATCATAGAGAACTAGATAAATCGACTCTCACTAGAGGGGTAGGTGACCCCCTTCCTACCCCTCTAGTTAGAGGGGTAGTGTAGGACATGCAGGTGGGAAAGGATCACATTTGCATAAATCATACTAGTTATGGTGGAGTTCTGAGTCGATATGGTGGGAACCGGGAAATGGATACTCCCACATTATCACCCTAAGCTAGATAGATATCAATGGCAGTTGCAGACATGGTTGAGCTAAACCAACCACCCAAATCATAATCAATTCATTGCCAATCTATCTAACATGGACATGTGCTGATACTGTAGATCCAAAATGATTGTGATGCCATGAGTTGTGGGAGGAGAGGAGTTGTCCCAATAGACTGAATTAGTCACCCACAAAAAAACATGTTCCTGTCATGGCACCACTCTGTTTCTGCAATAAAGCTAACAAGAAATGCACAGTGAAGTGCGCCAGTGGCCATTTGACGTTCTGTCTCTGTTGGGATCTTGTAAATACAGAAGAGATCACTGAGATTGTGAAGACAAGGGGTGGTCACATGTGAAATTTGTCATATCAGGTTGGGTAGGTAGGTCAAGGCCATGGGCTGTTAAAATTTTTTTGGAGGTAGTGATGTGCCAGGCCCAGCTCGGCCTCAAAGCCTGAGCTTAGGCTCAGCTTTCACAGGCTCAGGCTTGGAATTATACAAGCCTGAGCCGTGAGCCCAAGCCTGGCCTAAGCCTGTGACGGCTCAGGCTCAGGCCACGGCTGACTTACCATATACAGAATTTACTTTCACATCCTTATATAGACCCCTTGAACTACTTTGTCTACAGCAGGAAAGATTTTTCAGCAGATCAAATAGAATATAAAGTTGATTTGGACTCACTACAGCAAATTTTATGGATGTTGTATCAGTCTCTAGTGCAGCAGTTTGCTGAGAAGGATCTATGTGAGCTGATAGAAGTGCAATGTTGAACAAGTTTTGATGTCAAGCAACAAGCTTAAGTGTAAATAAATCTATTGATAACTTTTTTTTTCAGCCAACTATACAGTTGGTTTGCCCACAAAAGCCCCACTTTCAGCCACAAAAGCCACAGCTCAGGCCTGGGCTTCAGGCTTTGGAAAATGTGAGCCCAAGCCACAGGCCTGCCCAAGCCTGAATGGTGGCTTGTGGCAGCTCAGCTTTTTTGGGCTCAGCTTCAGGCTTTGGGCCAAGCCTGGCACATCACTATGCATGCAAGGGAGGTTGAGCTTCATTTCCTCCTGGGCCACCACAAAAGGTGTCCAGAAACAAATTAGCAGCACTTTGAACTTTGTCTATAACACAGAATATTTCCTGATGATTCCTAGAAGGTAACCACTTATTGCCAGGAGGTAAGGTCTTCAGAAACAGTTTACATTCTTCTAGGATCATTCTGCTCTGAAGAATGAGTTTAGGCTTTGATATGTAACACAGAAGAGTAGTCAATTCTAGCAACAGATCAGGACAAGTGGAGCATGCTAGGAGCTGACTGTCAAGTTGCACAAAAAGCCAGATCCTCTTGAGCTCAGTGGGGGTAGTTGTCTTCCCCTGAGCCTTGTATGCTGCTAATAAGCATTGAAAGACCAGGAGACGGGCCACTAGAACTGCTGAGAAGCACCTCTCCACACATGCCTCGTTGTTTGAGAGTATGATTTCATTATTGCCCACATGCTCGATTAGCCCACATGCCTTGAGGTAGCCATGGCTAGTTGGACCAAGTACATGATGAAGGTCAGCTGAGCCACATTCACTGATACGTCTGTCGCAAGTGAAGTAAAAGCCCCATTCCTTGCAAAGGCCTTCAAGAACAAGCTTAGTATTTCCTGCCCCAGAAGTATTGAACAACACTCTATGTACCAGATGTATATTAGTATAGCCATGCTTAAAAAATAAAAGGGTCATAACTCATGAATGTTGAAGATCCCATGCCAACTCCCCTTTGAGAAAAATGGTCTTGAGTCTCTTTTCCTGTGAGGTCATCTCTTCAAGGGCAATTGGATCCTCATTCAAAGTTTCCCTGAGCCGATGTAGGAGTAGAGATGGTTTGCAATCAATGGTTGGACCTCTGAGATTCTCAAAATGTTCCACAATGTCAGAGTTTGCTGTACATGAACACCAAGGATCAACAAGCTTAATGTTCCCATTGAGGA
>JAGGAW010000052.1:0-29517 GCA_017657375.1 Termitomyces sp. T27 | reverse complement strand
CCCTTTCGGTGCGAGATTCTTCTTTCTTATGATAAGTGGCATAAAACACATCTTCTGCAGACCGCACGCCAGTGCCTAATGAAACACTTTGGGGCGGGTGTGCCCTCGACATCGAGAACTTTCTCAATCGACACACTGTCTCTGGCTATCGCAGGCGTTTGAGGAAGAGGAACTTTATTCCTAGTGATCTCTATAAATTTTGAAAAGCAAGGTATGCGAGCCGGTACCTGTCGAGGCGTACGCGTAATGATTGTCAAGCGACTGCAGTCACATCATGCCTAGACAGTCTATAGCTACCCTCCGCTTCCAAAACCGGTGACACCATCATTCGAGGATTCCGAACAAAATTCCTCAAGATCGATTACTTTCCTGTTTCTATCATGATTTCGCACAATGAATGACGATCACGTAGATTATTTGATGTTACTGACTTATTTCCCACCACAGTGCGAGCCATCCTGCTGATACACGTATCTTAGCCTTCTCTATGGTAGGAACTCGCGATACGAGACACAGGTTAATATGTGCACTCCCTGTACTTGTAGCGCTAGTCTTGTACCCCCGGATCAACCTCTGTGAATTATCGACTTAGAAGATTGCCCTAGTGGTGCCTCGTAACATCGCTTTCAGGACGTTCGATCCCTAACCCTAAGCATCAGCCTGCTGTGAACTTGGTATTTCAGTTGTGGTTGTTGCGAGTTAAGGAGCATCTAAAAAAAAAACAAGGTGACGTGTTATATATGATCAGACACCAGGCCATTTTGAGTCATGATCAAAATTCTCTTCAGATTCTTCGTGCTTCGACGACGCCGAAAAACAGAACACAACTTCCTTATTTGAAATTTGATGAGGGCATTGTATATCTGAAATACAGTGGTGGGTTATCTCTTTGTCTCCGGTGTGGGGAATAACCGACCGGAGTGGATTCAAGATGTCTGTATATAAGATGTCCCCACTTGTGATGTCGAAGATGATCCTCTTGCCCTTGTACGTAATGCTCCCCGAAAAAATCAGAAATACCAGCTGAAGACGACGGCACTGCCAGACAAACTGAGCCGAACGTGACCACTGAGGATTCCATGATATCCTACTTCAATACCAACGCCTTTATTCAAATCTGCAAAGCCATTTGCCAGAGTAACTCGGATGTCATTGAACGGAACTTTGAATAAAACCTCCACGGAGGCCGGCCGTGTGGACAACAAACTGATTGGGATGAGTAAATCTTGCTCAAATATTGGAGTAGGGTTTTGACCTCAAGTGGTCCGATAACGATCTTGATGATCTTAAAGGATGTGTTGGATCAGGCTTGAGGAAACCTCGTTCTCCATTGCCGATGTCGAATTTGTCGGAAACGGACAAATCTATCACGAAGTGAGTGAGATATCTATGCACTGTTGCCCTTGTGGTGATGCGTACCGCTGATATCTGGCCATTGTTAGATATGAGACGCTCATAGCTGGCATTGAGAGATTTACCATGAGGACCGGGGTGGGTAAACAGTTTTAGACATAATTTAAGCTTGACGTTTGGTTGAAAGGAACGTAGTTGCCACTGGCTGGCTTGCCCAGGTTCTGACCGGTTTTCTTTGTCGAGTATATATATTTTTTGCAGACCTACCATGGCTTCGGTTGGGCTCCAGACCATTTTAAGACGATTCTCTATCCTCGAATTCAATTGTAAGTATTGGCACCTGTGACGTGCTCGGATTGGCCCTTTTCAGTCTAATCTACTATGATCATCGATATCCTGCCGCGTAAGCCGCGGCGTGTCGCGTCTATTTTGAAAGATGAAGCTTGATATCCGACAAATGGGTTTAGGGTAGCGTGTCTGATGATAGGTTGCTATGTTATTCCCTGTAATGTGTTCCGTAGCCATACAATCTTTTCTGGAAGGCGCGACAAGGTCCATGTTCATCCTGATTCCTCGGAAGGAACTAGATTGATTTGTTGACAAGCCGAACACGTTTATGATAAGTCGGTAAACATGGGTTTATGTGCCATATAGCGCCATACAGACTAAATGAGACTTTGATTTCAGTGCAAATTACAAAGGATATTGGCGTACGGCGATGAGAGACCGGAAACTGTAAGATACGGTTGGGATCCATTATTAGGCTTCAAAAGTAGTATGAATGCAACTTTCATGCTTTGACATTACAAGGGACCCTTACCGTTCCTACCCAAATGATTACAACTTCATGACAAGCACAAGAAAATAATAATTATAGATAGATACAACGAGATATTCCCAGTCTTCACTTGTTCTGCCGTCCCATCTCGTCAGTCCAACCAAACAAGTCTCCTGAAAGGTCTGTCGGTATGAGTAATCCCCAAGACTGAACACCGTTCCTGATACTGAGAGCAGGGGTGAGGAGAGGAATCCGTCCAGGAGATCCACGACGACGGATATCGCCGTCAATGCAGGCAAGGGCGCTATCATCTGAGAGAATGGAGAGCACTGGCGGGATACCTTGCGTATAGTTAATGAGGAGAACAAGAATGCCTGGATTCGGATGGGTGGAAAGATACTCGTCTCGCTTCCTCGTAATCGATTGGCGGTGGGTGACGAGTTCCTTTTCCACGAGGAAATTGAGGAATTCGAGTGTGCGAGGCGATGAGAGAGAATGACGTTCTGGAAACCGATAACGGATATTGGAGGTCGATCCAAGGAAGTGGTAGCGACTCACCAGGTCTACGTGACTTACAGCTATGCCTATGATGATTCCAGTCATTCCGTTGGCATGTCTGGGAGCAGTAAAAAGCCATTTTGCACCCAGTGCAGCGTTTCATCCTCTTCGATTCTTGCTTGGCCATACACTAATCAAGATTGATCATGAACATCTTAGGTCAGACAATTCCTCAAGTAGTCATTAGTGGGTAGCAAATACCTTCTCGTGATAACACTTGGGAACGAAACGTCCAAGCATCTCAAAGGCAGTATGGATGGCTTGAAGCTGACGAACTCCTTTCACAAGGCGTAGCCAACTCGATTTAATTCCTTTATGTGCGATCACCATAGATGCGACCTTATGGTCGTCGATTTTTTCTGATAGTCGTCGGAGAACAGGTGGATATAAGGAGTATGCGAGTAATTGGTCAAGGAGTGTTTCAATATGAGCAACGAGGTCGGAGTTTTCACTGTAGGTCGCAGCGTTGAGGACTGACATTATTATATCGGACAGGAGCGCATAGATGACCCATGAGTGTCCTTCTGATATCTCGCTCGAATACCTCAGTAAGAAGTGTACAAGGGTGTGAGAATTTCTGCCTATCCATACCCTTGCCTTTGGTGACGGGTTCCCAGCTGCAGTGGTGGGGGAAACATGGTAGGCTAGAGCTTTACAGAAAATGGGAATAATTATGTCGACAGGTAGAAATTTATAGACTTTTGGACTACGTTTCATGATCTGAAGATGAACATCAACGAGTTTTCTGAAGGCTCCGTCCTGCGCTATGACCAAGCCGGAGTGAATGGAGCCACTGATTGGTCGACAGAGTGAAATGGCGGCTTGCTGTCGATTGAACCCGATTGCCTGGACGACTTCACCGATATCCGTGAAAGGTGACCGTATGAGGGAATCAAGAGCCGCGGTAACCAATATCACTGACGATTCAGAGGCACGACTCTCAATGCTGGACCATTCTGAGCGATCGGTATACATCTTGATGGCGAGTGCAAGTACGCCCTCTGTGCATGCAACGATATCGGCAGAACTCTGCTTTTCAGCCACAAGGAAAGAGAGGAGGAATTCAATTGCAATCTGAAGAAGGCGCACAAATTCCATCTCGACATGACTTTGTTGCTTATCAAGTACGACGTTGCGATAGAGATAGTCCATCTATTTCCATAGCTTGGGCCAGTGAGATTTGAGTAATTCTCTATATCCGTCGGCTACTGGTTCAAAAGGAAACGGGGACCACAATCCGACCATGGCGATGCTGACTGTGGTGACTTGAGTAGGTCTGAGGTTCTCCGAGGGGGAAACATTGAACTGGTCCAAGAGGACGCGTAATATCTCTGGATGAAGGATCCAGTGCATTTCACTCTGAGGGAGAGTAACAAGGGGCTGTATATAGATATCGGGTTGCCTTGCAGCGTTGAAGACCAGTGCCTGAATAAAACGAAGCTCTTGTTATCTATCCATGACTTTGAGCAGAATGTCTGATTTCAACTACCTTACCTGAAGCTTTTGTGGAAGCTGGCGCTTATCATGCTGGAAAAAATCCGAGAGCATAACGCTGTACAGGGACAACAGTTTTTAGAGCTGACATTTTTCGGACCGGTGTGACTTGTGTGTGACTATAACGACCATGTATGATGTCACCAACCGATTGCTAACTTGAATGTCCGATTTGGTCAACCGAAACGTCCGCGTCAATCTGAGAGTTGGAACCGGTGTACTTTGACTTATGCATATGGCGGTGAGTCTAGAACATGAGACTGTCCTTAACAGTAAAGTCTTCTTTCAGTACGAACTTTGGTCACGGTGCGCAAACTGACAAATTTGGTACTCTTATTGCTTTCTTGAGTACGACACTTCTTTGGTGACTAGTTTGAGTCTTCTCGTAGGGTTTCAGAGTTGAAAACTGGTCCCTTTGGTGCGAAATTCCTCTCTCGAGTCTTCTCTTTCTGATAAGCGACATAAAACACATCTTCTGTAGGCCGCACGTCGGTGCCTTTCCCTAGAAGCATATACAACAAGTGGTTGTAAACCGAGGTCTGTATGCCTTGGAGGCCCTTGTGCACGATTTGGAGCGCAGGTATGGACGCACCTCAGGTGCTAGTAACTCTTTAAATTCATGATGCAAGCACGACGGGAGCTGGGCCAAGCACCAACCGCCTCGCATTTAGGCGCTGATCTGCTCTCAGTTGGAGGTTCAATTCTCCCTCAATGATGGTTACATCCTGAAAGATGATATTTGAGGTTCGTGTTCTGTGTTATGCTAACAGGTTCAAATTGTTCATTTAATGCTGCGTAGATCCCTGGCGCTCCAGTTCCTCGCGATCTCTCGTAAGACCATCAGCATGTCATCTCCTTCTAGACTCATGGGACAGCCGCCAAACAGCCCCTGTCTGCCCAGCCTCAGGTAAAACGAGTGTCTTGACATCGAGAATTTTCTCAATCGACACACTGTCTCTGGCTCTTGAAATATCAAGCGTTTGAGGAAGAGGAAGTTTATTCCTAGTGATCTCTCCATAGATTTTCGAGAAGATATGCGAGTCGTACTTGTCGAGGCGTACGCGTGATAATTGTCAAGCAAGTGCAGGTCACATCATGCCTAGACAGTCTATAGCTACCCTCCGCTTCCAAAACCAGTGACACCATCATTCGAGGATTCCGAACAAAGTTCCTCAAGATTCGATTCCATTGCTATCATGCTTTCGCAAAATGAACGACGATTGAACACGTAGGGTGTCGCTGACCTATTTCCCACCACAATAGTCTTCCTGCTTCTGCGACAGGTATCTTAGCCTTCTCTCTTGTAGGAGCTCGCGATATGAGACACAGGTTAATATATGTGCTCTCTGTATTTGTAGCGCTAGCCTCGTACTTTCGCATAAACCTCCTGTGAATTATCGACTTGCCCTAGCAATGCCAGGCAATGCCTCGTAACATCGTTTTCAGGGCGTTCGATCCCTAATTTGTAAGCATTGGCACCTGTGGCGTGCTCGAATTAACGCTTTTTAGTCCAAACTCAACCCAGAACATATGAACATTGATATCCTGCTCGCGCTTAAACCGTGGCGTGTTGTGAAGATGTTTACTAGGGGAAACTTGATATCCGACGAATGACACGCTGCGAATACAAATTCTACTTACTTCCATTTCGATGCCCGATCAAACCATAGTCATCGTGTACGATACAAGTGTTTCTCTTCAATCTTGGCAAACCTTCATATGAACATTGACATTCTGCTCGCGCGTAAACCGTGGCATGTCGCGTCAATCTTAAAAAAAAAAAAAAAAAAGAAACATTCACCAGGGAGAGCTTGATACCCGACGAATGACACACCAGATATTTCCATTCCTCTGCCGAATCAAGCTGGAGTCGTCGCGTACGAGACAAGTGTTCAACCTCGACACGACGTTCTCCGAAGGCAAGCCAGGATAATCTTTCACCGAATGACAGAATCATTTACCTCTCCCCCGCGCTTCACGGTCTCGAATGACACTGCGCAGTAAAAAAAAACACAGCCGAGAGGACGTCCTGCGGATCAGTGGCGTCGCACGTCCACTGTCCGTCAACGCCTGAAATTTTAAAAAAGTCCGGAAAACCATCAATTCCCATTCACTCTCGCATCTCTCCGAAACTGACCGTATCTTCCATAATCCTTACGTGAACTCCAACGTCACCCGTCATTCCAGAACTCGTCGTCGGGTTCCTGAGACGACAATGAATCAAATCACGAACAATATCTGCTGGCCCTTGGCCGGCCCCGTGATCTGGCACTCGCGTCCCTTCCCCAGAGTCAGTCCTGCAAGAGACGGGTCTAGACCCCAGGTGGTCGGTCACCTGCTGATCCCAAGCCCCTGATCACCCCTCCTATCGAATCGGAAAACACATCCATCTATGGCTCATCTCCTCGTAAGTCCGGCGAGAACTTGAACTGATGACTCGAATCTCGAGATGTGTCGAAAACGAATTCCACCTTGGCGCGCGTTCGCTGTGCCGGCGCCCTGGTACCTCGATCGCGGGGGCTTCCCAAGTCACCGAATGAGCTTCGCGCAGAAGGAAAAGAGTTTGAAAGAGCATTAAAGATTCAATATCCAGTAAGTACGAGCACGAATCAAAAAAAGGGAAAAAAAAGACAGTCCATAACGTAGGCGAAAAAAAAAAGAACTCGAATATAATAAATGGTACATCGTACAAAAAAATACATATTCTTCTTCACTAAAGTCAAACGTTAACGTTTAGAGATTTCAGGTAAGACGGAGAAAGGAAAAAAGACAAGTATGGTACTCGACGCACGAGCATTGTCAAGCCCGCGCGCCAAATCAAAGGGCGTATGGTATGATATGGGTGCGCAGAATCGAATATCGAAGCCCGTTGAGGGCGGCGCGATTAGTCGGAATTATCAAGAAGATGAGAGGGTTGGGTTGGTTCAACCGGTTGAGATAGCGATACGGGCGAGGACCGGATCGGGACGATAGAGTATTCGCGGGAGGGGGGAAGGTGGCGGGGGAATATGATATGTATATGACGGGGTAAGATACGACGACGACGAAAGAAGGCGGCGGCAGCGGCGGCGGCGGCGGCGGCGATGGAGGAAACGACAAGGTGGGGTGGACTCGACAAACGAAATCCGGTATATCCAAAAATCCCATAACCTAACGAAGAAAAAAACACACAAGAGAACCCAAAACAAAAAACCGTCGACCACCCCGCGCCTACGCAGAATACCCGCCCCCATACTCATACGCCCCTCCCCCCGCGCCGGCATACCCACCCCCATACCCGCCCCCGCCCGCGCCCCCGGCCTGCAGCGCCTGGAACGCCTGCGCCTGCTGGTGCGCCATCTGCCCGGGGCCGCGCGGCGAGAACGCGGACGCGGCCGAGGACGCGGAGCGCGGGGAGTAGAACGACGCGGCGGAGGAGGGCGGCGGGCCGGGGGAGGGCGTGTACCCCTGGTGCGGGTGGTGTTGGGGATGGTGGTTTTGATGCGGATGTGGATGCGGGTGGTGTTGGGGGTGGTGGTGCGGGGGCGCGTGGTGCAGAGACGACATCGCGCCGACGAGGTTGAGCGGGGTGTACGACGGCCCCGCGTGGTGCTGGTGCTGGTGCTGGTACCCGAAATGCCCCGCGTGCCCCGCGTGCCCGTGCCCGCCGTACACAGGCGACGACCCCCCCGCCGACGCGCTCGAGCTGGACACCGAGAACGCCGTCGAGTGCGGGCGGGGCGGCGGGAGCGGGGGCGGGTGGTACCCGTTCGCCGCTGGCGCCGTGCCATTCATGCCCTCCATCCCATTCGCCTGATGCACCCCCGCATGCGGCGTCACCCTCCTCGACGGCGGGCTCCCTCTCCCCTCGCTCCTTCCGCTCCCGCTCCCCTGACTCGGGCTCGCGCCCCGCCGCCGCTCGAACATCCCCATCGGCCCGAGCGCCATGGACGGAGGCGGCGGGCGCTCGCCGGCGCCGTTCACCAGGAACCCTGCGTCGTCGACAAACTCGCCCGGCGCGGAGCCGACGCCGACGCTGACGCCGTTGTTGGTGTGGCACAGCTCCATCACGCTCAGTCTGCGCGACTGCGGGCGGGACTCGGTCCCATAATCATACTCGAGATGGTGCTGTGGCGCCGCGGTGCTGCTTGTGGTGCTAGCAGTAGTCGTGCTTGTTGTGCTGCCGTACGCCGCGAGATCGTCGTACGAGGGCCCGTCGGGGCCTGAAAACGCGCGCTTGCGCGGGTTGGATGAGGACGGCGGGGTCGTGGAGCTGGTTCTCGGCTCGGGCGGGGCAAAGTAGAACGGGGAGGCCTCGGCGGTGGATGCGGCGGGGGAGGTGTTGCCGTCGCTGGAGTCGTAGCCGTTGGAGGCGTAGGTGCGGGGGTAGTGCAGCGAGGGCGGGGCGGGGTAGAAGGATTTGGAGGAGGAGAGGAGGTTCGTGGGTGGCGTGGGGTAGAAAGACGTGGCGGAGTTGGAGGAGGACGAAGAGGGCCGACCGCCTGTACCTGGGCGCGGGCGGAGGTGGGCAGGGAAAGAGGAAGCGTACGGGTGTTGTTGCTGCTGCTGTGGAATAGAAGCCGAGACGATGGACGACAGCGGAGGCAGACGCTCAGACGTGCTGGGACGAGAGCCACCCGTGCCAGCAGAAAACGAGAGTGGCTGCTGGAAATACTTGGGCGTCGTATCGATCTCGTTCTGCCATGCCGTCTGCTGATGCTGTTGCTGTTGCTGATACAGCTCGGGGCCATCGTACGGGATCGGCGGGAGATCCTCCTGCTTGACGACGTCCATCGGCGTCGTGGATGTGCGGTCGTCAGTGTCCGTGTTCGTGCCCTCGTTCACGCTCGACGAGGGCGGCGGGGGCTGCACGACGGGGACGCGCCTGTTATTGCGGGAATTGCTGATCTTGTTCGCGGCAGCCATGCTCGCATGGAGACTCGTGAGATCGCGCATCATGCGCTCGTTCTGCTCCTGCTTGTCGGCGTGCACGGTCTGCGCGTGCTGCCGCAGGTTGTCGAGCCGCGAGAACTGCTTCGAGCAGTGACACGTGAAGGGGCGTTCGCCCGTGTGTTTCCTGTCGTCATCGTCAGCAACGACGAGCAGTGAGTTCAGCCGACGCACCGTATGTGCCGCGCAAGATGCTCGCTGCGGGAAAAGACCATGCGGCAGTCGCCATAGCCCTTGCACTGGAAGGTCTTGGCCGGCGCAGGGCGATAGCGCTTGGAGTTGGTCGGGGCGGGGGGCTGGATGGTGTCGACGACGGCGGCGGCCATGTTGTTGTCGCTGTTGGAGGTGCCTGTGCCAGGTTCAGGGGACGATTTGCGCTCCATGAAACGGGCAAAAAGAAAAAAGGACACGCTGTATTATAGGTGCCTGATCAACTCACAGGCACAGCGGAGTCTCAATTCCAGTTCCATTGTTTCGGGTCTGCCCAGCCGTTGCTTCCGTCGTTCCCCTGTCCGCTCCAGAGTCTGGTGTCTGCAGTCTAAGCACCTTCACTCCCAGTCTCTCTCACCTCGTCGTCGCCCAACGCCCTCCCGCCCGCCAGCCCAACCCGCGCCCCCCCTAATCAGCAGGCAATCAAAAAAATTTCCTCCTTATGCGCATTTGTCCTCTTCCATGACTGCCTCCCCATTAGGTCATATCCCACACCTGTTCCGCCCAAACCTTATCCACGCCTTCCCCCTTTCCCCCCTCGTCACCATCCCCGGTACCGATCCTCAACCTCCATTTCTACTTGCATTCTAATCACACTTACATTACCATTACCATTACGTTACACACCCAACTGCAATACATACAAATCCCAGTTCCAATTCCAATTCCTGACGTACGGAGTCGCAGGAACACACGTTCCACGCCGAGCGTGAACCAATCCTCCCATGCCACACATATCGACCGTGACACATCGAGACGTCCGTCCGTCCATCCATCCCGTCCGAGGCAGACGATGCCCCTGGGTGGCGGTGTCACGGCCCCTGCCCCAGGCCCCTTCCTCCCACCGTACATACGTGCCTTGTTCCAACCTCACCACATCTCTCGCTCCACCCCATCCCCTCCCCCTCCCCTCCCCTCCCCGCCCCGGCCTCCTGCGCTGGGACATCCATCCATCGGACTCGCTTGAGCTGCGCGCCCACGTCGGTCCGATATCCCGCGACATCCACCCCGTTCATACCCGCGCTCCCATCGGCCCCTACCGCTCAATGTATGTATGTATGTATGTCTCCCATCGATATCGATAAAAGACTTCTTGCATGTTCCCCATCCCACGCAGCACGCCGTTCTCGTGCATCCCGTTTCCTTTTCCAGCGTATACGCCAATGTACTTGCACTACATTATATTACCTACATGTAACACGAATATCCATACTCCACAAGCCTGTGTGACCACTCCCCATACACGTCGATATCCCACCCCGTCTGTCCGTCTCCACACATCACCCCCAGCCCCTTCGAACACAAACAACCAACGCACAGCCCCCGATTGATATACCACACACATAAGCCCATATCTAGCTGATCATCACACGACAAGCGCCCACGCTGCCCGTACACACATGGCCGCGCCCGAATACCCACTGTACATACTCTATTCCATCCCATCCCATCCCATTGTCCCAGTCCTGAATTCCCACAACTTGAATTTCCTCTGCGCAGCACCCCAACACAACTAAAGTGTACTTTACTCCAATCGCACCATTTCACCGAAATTCCAGCACCCGTGGCGTCTTCAAGTTTTCTTATCTAAATCCCGGCCCATCATATGTACTTACATAGATCCTTATCGTCTCCATGGGGGGTGCGTCGAACGGCCCCGTGAATCCCGAGTCGTGCGCGGGCTCACCGTTCGTCGTTCATCCGCGCGTTCGTACATAGGCTAGGTTTCGTGCGTTCCATGTTGCCTCGATCTTCAAACTCTAAAAAAAATGTCTTTATTCATAGCCTAATATGTAACCCAACACTGCGCGTCCGCTCCGTTCCGTTCGTCAACTTTATCTTCTCCAAACTCAACCGCCATATTTTTTTTTTTTGCTCATGGGCTAGGCTAAGAATGTATCACTTACTCCTCGCAGTTACTATGAACTTTATCTTATATCCATCGGGTGCTGTGCTGTGCTGGCCCTGCCCCGTACTTCGCGGGATTCAATGTTCGCACTGACTCTGAATCCCATTCGAATTCGCGCTGGACTTGTGTACTGATCAGACGCTGGCCCCGTTGGCACAATAAATACTGTTCAGCATAGTACGAATTCGGTCTCGCAGTCCTCATTGGACGCCGCTCTCCCACACTTCGCGCGTTCAGCCCATCTCCATAACTATAACTACCAATCGGTCTATGACGGAATCAGGGTCTCCGATTTTTCCGTGGCTGGACTTGGAGCGGAGCGATGTGTACCTACCTACTCAACGTGCGTTCCTTCGTTCATATCCTCCATTTCTTGTTTGCTTACTTATGTATAGGCCAATCAACGAATGTATTCAAGTCGCTGCCCGTCGTCTCTCCCACCACCACATCAAACCTCAAAGTCGTCCGACTTGCTCAATACGCGCACTTATCGTGTTCCACCATCCACTGTCTCATTAGCGCTGTACGCTCCTTCTCCCTCGCATCACCCATTCAATTCTAAACATTGACACTGCTGTCTCGATCCCAGTTCACAATCCACGCTCTTTCGCGGTCTGGGCTTTCCATCGGTTGGACTAGACTGGTCCCGTCGGCTCCCACACTTCGCGGGTTCAAGGTTTTGCTTTCAATCTTCCAAGTTGAGATCCGCGCTGCTGGACTTGACGCGGAAAGTGAAGCTAGCTACCCGACGTGCGTTCCGTTCTCCAACCTAAATGATTTATTTATAGGATAGTGTATCACTGTGTGTCGTCTCGTCTCGTCTCTCGCCATCTAGAAGAAGGCGAGGTTTAGGGTATACCCCCGCCCACCGATTCAAACGATACATAGTCAGGATACGTGTAGGTTCACGTACATTTCTACTGGAAAAGAACGACGGACTAGACCATGTACGGCTCGTCGCTTCGATGCAAACTGGCGTACGGCTTTCGCTCTAGACTTCGTGTCTTCGACATTGACAGTGAAACCCACGTCTTATCATGCGGGAGCAGACTCTCGTGGCTTTACTACACTTAAAAGAGTTCGAGGTTCGAATGTCCCGTTCAGACTGTCATTTTGAATGTCGAAACTAAGCCTGTGAATATCTAGTCCGCATTTCGGACTACCTTCAATTCCGGGGGCATTTCCAGCTCGTCCATTAGCACCATGTGAAGGTTAAAATCGATTCCACGTCACTCTATAATTTCGAAGTTGATGAAATCCGTTCCACCAATCAGATCAGTGTCATTTCCATCCGAAACGGCAACCCATCGCATCCGACGCCTCGATAATTTGCCGCCTTAAAAGGTACATTCAAAAATACTTATGAATTGTTACTTCATTTAAACTCACCTTCGTACGTCTTCTAGTCTCTGCCTTCGCGAATATTACGTCCGATCCGAGGATCCGATGAGTCTCCGCATGCTCTCCCTCTCGCGACCTAAGCTCCGCCGCCTATTTTCGCGGTTCTCAGCCCACATCAGGTCAAATCCGTCGCCACAGCAGGTACAAAAGGACAGCTCCCGCGCATCGATAAGAATTTTCCTTTCTCCGTCGCGACTTCTCTATCGCTATTTGACCGATTTTACCGGGGAACTCTGCTATATCTGTAGATCGTTGTGCATTATACAAGACCTCCTATTCATGGAGCAGTGGGTGGGACCTGTCCCCGCCGACGCCAATGAGCTGGATGATGGTAACACTTTTGGGCAGTGACATCACAAACAAATTTTTATCTCTTACCTTTGCTTTGGCAGTCACGTCAAACGGTATGGAGGGACGTCTTCGTTTCCTGGATACAAACTTGTCAAACACTTTTCTCCTCGACGTCTCGAGGTAACTAACAGCTATTTCCACGTCAACATCTTCTTTTCTCACTCCACACTCTTCCTCTCGCCATCGTGGATTTTTATCTATCCCACGCTAGCGATCATCTGGAATGTAGAGCTATTGTGGCGTCGCGGGATGGTAGGTCGGGACTAGAAGTCTAGAACAAGTGATACCTAGTCTTACTCCACCTGATACGACGGAATCTGCTACTCCCACGTTCCTTGCTTTTCCAAATATAGTGTTCAAATCTTCCGTTGTCGACATCCGCGTGAGCCACTGGATTGTTTGATCGTGTCTCCACGATGACATGATGATGTTGCTACATCTTCAATACAATCCATGCTCTGTCCGCACGAATGCTCTTCAAGTCGCAAACGTACATCCCTTAATTTCCTTCTGACTTTGGGATCACGAAACTCATTTTGTTCCGTTGGCCACGTTTCGCCTGTCAGAGCTTCGATACTGATCATGGTCTCGATTGTTCCCAATCTCCGCATTGAACCCCAGATTGACGTATACTTCTCGTTCCTTCTCTTCACATTCAGGCTGCCATCCATGATCACTGACTTGTGCATCATTTATCGGACCCAGGTATGTACTTCAATACAGTACCAACCTTGATGGCCTGGTCGGCAGATCCATCATTCTGTCGAGTTGATTGAATGTTGCCCGAATGTCATGGGAAGCGTCTCACAAGTAACTCAATGGAGAACACGCCAGGGCACAGGGGTAATCAGACAAAGTTAGAATTGTTGCCCTGCGGCACATCATTCGGAAGGTAAATCGCAATCTGACGTTTTCGTTATCTTCTATATATGCCTCAATTTTCACTTAGACACTGACACTGCTTTATAAGCACAAGACCGAAGTCCCTGATGAGTCCACGGAAGCCATTGTCTGGAGTTACATGTTCGCCGTGATCTCTGTCCGGCATCTCACCACTTATTCCCATCTCGGATGTTAGGCTCCCACACTTCGGTGTGGAGACAAAGCCTGACAGATCGACTCATGGCCTCTAAATTTTCAAAGCCCGGTTGATAGAATCTTGAAGTCTCTGCATTATAAACACGGCCTTGAGATGACAGTAGGTAAAACATAGTTGCCAGACGTGACCGTACACAATGTCATTCATCGTGCCAGATGCAGATGTTCAGTGAGTCTTTTCATGCGTCTACAAGAACTATGCATGCCTCAAATGCTGCAGGAGACGCAATGTAGCTGCTGCAAAGAGGCCTCAAGCTACGCTAGCTGTAGAGAATCATGATGGAAATCGACCAACCTCGACTTCACGAAAATAAAAAATACTTTTACGCGGTAGTGCGAGATGATTTTACGAGCATTCGAGTTGTCAGTATCTGTCACTATATCTGCAGTGCTAGCCCCTATCATTCGAGACTTGACTTGGGCTCAACGTCTAAACAGTATTCGACGATATCGTCTACCTGTCAAGGTTGAAAGACGGCATGCAATTGGTCTGAATACAGGATGGAAGTTAGGAATCACAGCCTGGGGATTATCGAATCTCACGTTACAAATCATAAGCCACTAATCCACGGAGATCTCAATGATGCCGGTGACTACGGACCAAGCACTTCGATGCCCAACTTCCGTAAATTTGGTGGTGCGGGGATTGACGGCGACCGATTACATGAACTTCCGGGTGTATCAGAATGCAGTCAGAGTCTCTGACCATCCGCGTAACAATTACTATCTCGATATTGAAAGAGTTAACTTGGACTTGGTATTGTACTGTCTTCTCCCTCACCTAGTGAGATGACGATCTGTCCTTGTATTCAAACTTCAAAGGTCGGACTCACTGTTTCCATCGTCACGTACAACAGGGGAGATGGATAAGTCACCAAGGTGCATAAAATCATCCCGACGTGAATCGTCGTGGCAAGAACCCCCTTTGTGTGCATCCTAAGAGGTCTCCAGCAAAACAAAATCTAAAAATCACCGCCTTTTGATCATCTGTCGTCCAGAACTTTTTAGACTACGCCTTCCTTTCATCAAGGTGAAGTTACTCACGCTCGAAGGACATTTGCTCCCTTCATCTGCACTCTGTTTTGAGATATGCACTGGGTTCAAGCGATTTTCTTGTTAACAATAACCTATCAAAGGCTAAGGAAGAGTCCAGACATCGAGAGGGAAAGAGGATAGCTTCCAGTATATTAATAAAAAAACCACCATTGAGACAGGAAATATCGTCCAAAAAGATCCACGATATCCCGCCAGAGACCGGAAAATTCGGGTCAAATGAGCTCGAGCTCGTTGACTAGTGCATAGACAGGCACTAGAGCAGGTCAAATTGTGTATTAAACCGCCCTGAAAACGATGTTCCGAGGTATGAATAGGGCAAAGTGCAATCTTCCAAGTCGATAATTCACAGGAGGTCGATCCGAGGGTAGTACAAGAGGACAAGTACAGAGAACGCGTATATTAATCTCTGACTCTCATATCGTAAGCTTCTACCATAGAGAAGCTGAGATAGTGTCGCAGAAGCAAGAAAAATGTGTTGTTGTGGGAAATAGGTCAATGATGTCAAATAAGGAAATAGGTCAATGATGTCAAATAAGTACCCTAAGAATTCGTCGTTCATTGGGCAAAATCATGGCAACTATGAGAAAGGAATCAAATCCGAGTCTTGAGGAACTTTGTTCGGTTTCCTCGAATTCTCACCGGTTTTGTCAGCGGAGAATAGCTGTAGATGGTCTGGGCACAGTGGTGTGACTGCACTACTCCACGATCCATCACACGCGGACGCCTCGACAAGTACCCAACAGATACCGATCGACTGGTATTTCTTTGAAAATTTAGCGAGAGATCACTAGGGAACCCAGAATAGACTTTTTCGGACGCTTGAGGTTAGTTCAAGAGCCATAGATTGTTTGTCAATTAAGAAAGTTCTCCCTGTCGAGATCGCACCCTTTTTGCCTGAGGGTGGGCAGAGAAGGGCTGTCCCATAAGCTCTCGAGGAGATGACATGTCACGATGTCAACCACCATGTCACAAGTCACGGGGAGGTCACAACAATTTTTTGAATTCGACTTTGGCCGACCTCACTAATCTCACTGTACAACGTTATGCTATCAGATTTTTTTCAGCGTGATAAGCGCCAGCTACCACCAAAAATTCAGGTAATTGAAATCAGATATGCTCAAAGTCACGGATAGGTTACCAAAAGCTTCGTTTTACTCAGGCACTGGTCTTCAACGCTTTAAGGCAACCCAACATCTACGTAAAGCCCCTTGTTAATCTGCCTTCTAATGAAACGCACTGGCTCCTTCATCCGAAGATATTGAGTGTTCTCTTGGACCAGTTCAACGTTTCCCCCTCAGAGAACCTCAGACCTAATCAGGTCGCCACGGTCAGCATCGCCATGATCGGGTTGTGGACCCCATTTCCTTTTGAACCAGTAGCCGACAGATATAAAGATTTACTCGAATCTCACTGGCCCAAGCTATGGAAATGGATGGATTATCTCTATCGCAACGTCATACTTGATAAGCAACAAAGTCATGTCGATATGGGATTCGTGCGCCTTCTTCAGATGGCAAGTGAATTCCTCCTCTCTTTCCTTTTGGCTGGAGATCAGAGCTCTGCCAAGACCGTTGCATCCACAGAGGGTGTTCTTAGACTTGCCATCAAGATGTATACCAATCGCTCAGAATGGCCCAGCAGTCAGGTTGACAGTCAGACCTTTGGATCGTCAGTGATGTTGGCTGCCGAGGCTCTTAATTTCCTCATACGGTCACCTCTCACGGATATCGGTGAACTCATCCAGGAAATCGGGTTCAATCGACAGCAAGCCGCCATCTCACTCTGTCGGCCGATCAATGGCTTCATTTACTCCGGCTTAGCCATAGTACAGGACGGAGTCTTCAGGATACTCGTTGATGTTCATCTTCAGATCATAAAACGCAGCCCGGAAGTCTACAAATTGCTACCTGTCGATATAATTATTCCCATTTTCTGTGAAGCTCTGTTTTATCATGTTTCTCCCAGTACTGCAGCTGGGAATTCGTCACCAGTGGCAAGGGCAGGAATAGGCGAAAACTTCAGCATCCTTGTACACTTCCTACTGGAGTATTCAAGGAAGATATCAGAAGGACACTCATGGGTCATCTATGCGCTCCTATCCGATTTAATAATGTCAGTGCTCAATGCTGCGACCTACAGTGAAAACTCCGACCTCGTTACTCATATTGAAAGACTTCTTGACCAATTACTCGCATACTCCTTATATCCGCCTGTTCTCCGACGACTGTCAGAAAAACTCGATGACCATAAGGTCGCATCTATGGTGATCGCACATAAAGGAATTAAATCGAGTTGGCTACGTTTTATGAAAGGAATCCGTCAACTTCAAGCCATCCATACTGCCTTTGAGGTGCATAGACGTTTTGTTCTGAAGTGTAGTTATAAGAAGGTATTTACTACTCATTATTGATTACTTGAAGTATTGTCTGACCTAGATGCTCATGGTGGATCGCGATTAGTGTACAGTCAAACAAGAATCGAAGCGCATGAAACGTTGCACTGGGTGCAAAATGGCTTTTTACTGTTCCCAGACATGCCAACAGAATGATTGGAAACATCATAGGCATAGCTGCAAGTCACACAGACCTGGTGAGTCGCTACCACTTCCTTGGATCGACCTCCAATATCCGTTACCCATTTCCAGAGCGTCATTCTCTCTCATCACCTCGCACGCTCGAATTCCTCAATTTCCTCATGGAACGAGAGCTCGTCTCCCACCGCCAGTCTATTACCAGGAAGCGAGACGAGTATCTTGCCACCCATTCGAATCCAGGCATTCTCCTTCTTCTCATGAACTATACGGAAGGTATCCCGCCAACGCTGTCCATTATGTCAGATGATAACGCCTGTACCTGCATTGATGACGGTGTCCGCGGTCGCGCTAGCAGTGGCTCTCCCGTACGAATTCCTCTCCTTACACCTGCTTTCAGTATCAGGAATGGTGTTCAGCCTTGGAGATTAATCATGCCAACCGACATTTCAGGAGACTTGTTTGGTTGGGCTGACGAGATAGGACGACAGAACAAGTGAAGATCGGTAATATTTTTTGTCTCTCTATACTTAATTTTTTCTTGTGCTCGTGAAGTCCATTTGAATAAGATCGGCAAGCTGCTCCGTAAGGTCAGAGCATGAAAGTTATGTCCAGGCTGCTTTCAAGTTTTGAACTTTGATAATAACGCTCCAATCTCAATCCCGTATCTTACCGTTCTCGGCCCTTCATTGTCATACCCCAATATCCACTTTGGAAATTAAGGGCTTGTTCAGTTTGTACGGCGTTATATGGCATGTTTACCGACTTGGAAGGTATTTGACTCGTCGTTGAATAAATCTAGTTCCTTCCAAGCATGGACATACTACACAGACCTTGTTGCACCTTCCAGAAAAGTTAAGTAAGACATTGCATGACTACGCAACTCATTACACTCCAAGTGAATAATACAACGACCTGTCATTGGATACAGTAAGAAAACATGTCTACATAGTAAGATAGATCAACAATGGGTCTGGGCATATTGACGGAGCACCGGTGACCATATAACAACGGGATGAAGGGAGTGTGAGCAGTACGTAGTAGAAAACTTGAAGTCATGATCAAAAGGCCTTGGTGGAGGAAGCAATATTAACCATCCTTTCGCGTAGCATACTTTTGTTTTCGGACTGTGGGACCTACCAACCGAAATAATAGCTGAATGACCTCGCATACCCGAAGGTCGTTCTCGCGATTTGAAGATGGCACCGATCTCCACGGGTATGCCAAGAGAAGAAATTCTTGGACATAGGGTGAATCAAGTAGGCAATAGAACGATATCAAGGAAGATGACGTACAACAGTGGTGGGCGGCTACGATTATCCAATGTCCATTAGACGTTAGAAGGCTTGAATTCATTCTACTGGTCAAAAGTACCCTGCACATACATTAGTCGCCTGCACAAACATAAGAGATACAGAGACGGTTGTCGGAGAATCTGTCGATTGAGTATCCTTGATTCAGAGGATCAATGCAATGTAGCTGCTGCAAAGAGGCCTCAGGCTACGCTAGCTGTTGAAAATCATAATGAGATCCGACCAGACTCGACTTCACACAAATCAAAACACCTTTTTTTACAAACATTCGACTTGTCAGTATTTGTCACCACTATATCTGCAGCACTAGTCCCCATCATTCGCCGAGGCTTGACTTGGGGTTGACATCTGGACAGTATTCGACGATATCGTCCGGACAATAGAAAATGAAGGGTAAGGTTGAGAAATCGCAGAGGGATCATCGAACCTCACGTTTCAAATCACAAGCCACTAATCCACGGAGATCTCAATGATGCCGGCGACTACGGACTAAGCACTTCGATGCACATGCCAAGTTATGTAGATTCTGTGGTGCGGCGTATTGGCGGCCCCGGGTTACATTGGGTTTTTATCACCGCAAGTGCTAACGAACACTATCCTGATGTCGAAAGGTTAACTTAAACTCGATTTTTATTGTTTTCTTGCTCACCCAACAATATTCGAGAATAATTCTTCGATGCGTGTCATTGCAGAAACCTCGTGTGCATCCTAAGAGGTCCATCTCCAGTAAAACAAAATCCGACAAAATCACTGCCTTTCGATCATCTGTCTTCCAGACTTTCTTAGACAATACCTTTGTTTCGTCAATTGACTGTAACTCATACTCAAAGTGTCCCAGAAGACATTTGTTCTCCTCAGACCATCTCGATGAATTCTGGATACAATTTCATCGAAACTCTGTTTAGGATACGCGCCTGGGTTCCAGTAATTTTCTTCTTGACAACAATCGATCACAAGGTATCAGGCACTAAGGAAGGGGTTAGCCTCCAGTATATCAATGGAGCTGACTGTCATTCAGACAGAAGAAATGACGCCCGAAAAGATCAGTGATACCCTTTGAGAGCCCGCAAAGTTCGGGTCAAATGAGCTCGAGCTCCAGTGACTAGAGCACCGTGCCAAGGTCATCACTGGCTCGGGTTCCGCGACATAGGGATTGAGGAAGATAGCTGTATTCTAGGTGTTCAAACAATGACTGATCATGATCGGTACTATGGGAACAATGTCTGTTCATTCCGGGGCGGTACATACGCGATAGGTAACTCGCCTGATTCCCGGAATCAATGCGCCAGAACCCGCCAAATTGAGCTAAATCTGTACGAGCGAGTAATAAAGAAACAGACCCCAGAAAGAGTAGAACAAGTATTACAAGACGCATGAACGACATGGATGAGGACGACAAGAGATTGAAAGTACTTACGTCACCAATTGATGTTGCGTTCTGAACTGATCAATCCTGATGTTGAAATTCTCACCAAGTCCGATCCACCACCGCCTCGCATTGGCCTTACATATGTTTCATGCTACATACGCTATGCTATACTTATATCGCTAACCTCTTTTCCTTGCCAAAGTCATGTCGACTGGCCAGCAAGATATCGATATAACCAGTCGGCGACTTGCGCAAGTCGGTGTCAAGAAAATTCGCAGCCTACTCTGTCGTGCAGGTTTTAAGCCAAAGCTTATTGCACGTTGTTTGAGTAATTTTATTGTCAGTATTGCGCATTGTCTCTAGATCTGGCACAAGCGTTGTACTAGTAGTTGTGTGAATTTCAACATACTCCGTCTTTTAGCCAGCCGCGCAGACTCCATGGCCAACGCCACATTCGTCTCCTCGCCGCTCAATCCAACCCCCACACCACAGTTTCCGTCCGTGACGAACCAATTCGCCTCGGCGCGCTCGTCCCGATCCGCCTCGCGTGCCTCCAACCTTGGCTTCGCACATGCCCACTACCGTGACACTCATTCTCGCGCTCCTGTGCCTCTTCGTACGATTTTTTTTTAAATTCCTTCTCGCAGTGGTCAGGCGCATGGACGGTGGGTCATCTCGCTCGCCCATGGTCCCCCGCGACGACAGACGGCGTGTGATTGTATATGTGCGTGTCATTGCCTTTCTTTGCAAGGGAGATACTAACTTCGTCGGCGTTGGATACAGTATTCCCGAATCAAACGCTCAAGGACGGCTTGGGCCCCGCCGCGGAGCTCCTTACACCTCTCGTAGCAAGTACAACCTAGAACTGAGCTGGTAAAGCGAGCAACAATGAACATGGATCGTGCGTTTTCTCTTTTCTTGCTCAAGAACGTTTTTGTTAACGCCTCACCCCCTCAGCACCTGCACCTTCCGGTCGCGTCCATGCCAATTTGCGCCCTTCACAGCCGACTACAACTACTTGGATACGAACGCGGATCAGGGGATTTTTTTTTGTCACACGCGACAAGGCCGAATACGTACGAGGGGAGCGCGGTGCAGCAGGCAGCGAGCAGGATTGTGGTGCTGAGCGATGATATGTTCCAGGGGAGTGGGAGTCAGGTTTACGAGGATGGGTGCGTAGCTGGCTTGTTCCTTTTTCCTCTGCTTTTTCGACGAGCGTTTCCTTGGGAACTTGTCTTTTGTCGTACGGTGTCACGTGATACCCCGCTGGATGGCGAGTCGAGCGCGATCTTTCGATGGAGGATGGGATGGAGTTGCGTCACAGAATTTGCGGAGCCGCAGTTCGCGCCTGTTTGGTCGCTGTTCTCGATTGAAGTTCTGCCCAGGCGAGACTTCATCGCGAGCTATATGGCGGGCATGTTTTTTTATGGAACTCGCGGCTTACGGAGGTGGTTGTGGATACCCCTGTCATACTTTTGACGGGGTCTTGAGCTCTCCATGGCATGGTTGTTGTTGTTGTTTGGCTTGCCGCCGTCTCGCTATTACTTTTCCTGGTTCCTTAAGGTACCCTCTCACATACTAATGACCATTTGTCTTCAGGCTTCGGGTACCGTGAAACCCCTTCAACTCCCCTTAGTAACCTAGAAAGTCGATGGTATCACCAGCCATCGCCTCAGTGCCGCCTCGGTGGCCCACGACCAAGGACCCACAGGCTCAGGTGTCGGCCAACGCCTTATCCCCGTTGAACCGATAAGCGTCGTGCTTAACCTGGGAATCTTGCCGAACTGGCAGACTATCGATCTCTCGACGTTCATATTTCTGGCAGAGGTGTTGTTGAGGGTTTATCAGAGGATATCAGAGGAAGGAGGCGACGAATGTAGGATGTAGTCCAATGGATTTTCCGACGGAGGAGTATATCAGTGCGCATATGGATGCGTATAATAGCGAGTGATTGGGTTTTTTGAGGTATGAATGATGTGATGTGGTGATTAGATCCTAATACGACGACACGGAATTGGGAAAGGCCGAAGAATAGCCTGGTATGCTCGTTTTGTTGTCTTCTGTGCCGTTCGTTGACGTGTTGCTAGTATGACGGTTGTTAGAGTCCACGCCTACCTGCCTGTGTACTTGTACCGCCTAAAAATCTCTCTCGCTCTCGAACACACGTGATCTCAGAACCACTGATTTATCGTCGGGACTCTGCTCACATCGCACCTTCTTCCAATGTTACCGGTACTATATATTCCGCACACACGATGTAATACCTCTCTCCCTTCAGTCTTATGCCGTGAACTCGCACCATCTCTTGGACCCTTTTTTCATCGCCGTTGCGAACGATGAACTGTATAGACATATCTTCTCTATTTCTTTTCGTTCGTTCGGCTACGCTCTTTGTTTGCATCAGCAACGCTCCCCTCTCGTTTACCACACATAGACGCATCATTCGCATACATACCCAGCCACCCCATGTCTCCACCTGTCTCTCCCTACCTACGACACTTGTTCAGATACCGCATACATTGGCCTTGACACAAACATACATGTACGCTACAGCTCGGTGTCTATCTTTACATCAACAGGGCCGTGTACCCGACTCATTAGGTCGTTACCAGCCTACCGACCCGCCACATACCGCCCCGACCAGCTCCGCCCCCGCTGCCGTTCCATACCACGCATACCATACGGATAATACCTGATGACTGATCCTTCGTCTCGCTCGTTTTCATACAAGACTTTTATACAGCATTTATTTTCTTCGCTTTCATTATTCCATTGGAGCCTGAAGAAATACAACGCATATCATGGCTTTCTCTGAGCATACTAGTCTCGATTCTCAATCTCTGTCAGAGTCAGGTCCCGCATCTTCGAGATGAAAGGACAGTCGAATATGCAAAGATGCTTAAGTACATGAGCTCGCAAATTCTCACTGGTCAAGGGCGCACGCGCGAACATAGTGAATCCCTTCCCTTGGTGCAACTAGATGGACGCCGAGGCTATTATGTCCACCAAGGAGGTCTTGTCTAACCCTAATTTATTTCCCTCCTTGCCCCTCAGTTCCTCGACCTCCACAACCGCAGCCGTCACCTGAAAAAGCAGAAGAGTGACACACACACACAACAAATTCCTCCGAGTCGATGAGGAAAAAGGTTTTCTGCGGTGGTGGCAAGCGTCCAACAAGAATAAAAACATATAATTTGCAATCCTAACCCCCTTATACACCAGATATGTCTTGAAAAGGGTTTTTCTACATTCTTGTCCAATCGGAAGGGGAATCGTCATTACAAACAAGTACAAAGAGTTTGACGAGACAGTCATCAGGTTTCTCGAGTACGGTAAGTCTTGCGGTAAGTAACTCGTCTTAATATCCTCGTAATTGTATCGATGATGTGTTATTAGACACTGGGAACAACACGAGTATACTCATCCACTCATTCCAACCACTTCCTTTGACTCTCGACGTAAGAATCTTTCGCAAGTGACAACCGTTTATCGCTCCGATATCCTCAGAACACCCTCTACCAAGTACCCTCATGTCACTGCCCCAGGAGATTCTCGACAATATCATCGACCAAGCGGCGGCCGCTGACGTCCTGATACTCCACCCCCTCTCACTAGCACACAGATTCTTCACTCAGAGGTGTCGAGAACACATATTCCAAAGAATCGCCTTTGAAACGGCGGGTGGCTTAGTAGGAAAGGCTCAGTGTAAGAGGTTCTATGACCTTATTGAATGCTCTCCAAATATTGCGTCTTATGTTGAGAAATTATCGCTCGATGACCACTCCCATTTGGAGCGTGCCAGTGACGAGTATCTTGATACTCACCAACAGGATCCTGCATATTGCAGCCGGCCCAATCAGTTGATTTCTGGCAGTCCTTACCTCCCATGTATTCTCAGTAATCTTCCGAACCTCAGGTCAATTGAGCTGGTCAACTTTGGCAAGCACCAAATTGCCAAGCTCGAACCTATCCTACTGCAGAGAATCCAACGTAATGGGATCATTTCCCTTCGTGCTCGGCGTGTTTCGTTCCTTCCTGTTTCTCTTCTGCAAGGAGCCATTTCCTTATTGGAACTTACAAGAGTGTCGATCGATTTTCGTTCAATTGACTCAACCGGGGGGCAACATCTTCATCGCCCACTTCGGTTGACGCATTTCACTATGGTGGACAAGTTGGGTGACCGTAATCTTGACAAGTCTGGCATTGACTTCCGACGACTGAAGACACTTGGTCTGTTCTATAAGACATGGACACGTGGTACAATGGATCCAGGACTTAGAATAATTTCACGCTGTTCAACAACGTTGACAAAGCTGGTGGTTCGACACCCTGTTTTCTGTAGGACAACAATGCTTTTTGTTGACACCAACCAACACGACTGATATTTGTCATTCATAGCACCTCAGCCCTCCCTCATTCTCAATGAAATGTGTGGTTTGGAAGAGTTTGAAGTAATCACTTTCTTAGTACCGCGTACTCCTTCTTGGGTTCTAGGAGTGATTCAACGTTTAAGCTCTTCTAATCCACTCAGACATGTTACATTGAGCCTTCTAGGCCGAAATCCCTCCTCTGTACCTCAAAGCGGAAAGAGACTGCTTCAGACACTTGATTTTATATTGCCCCATACGCTGATGCGTTTTCCGAGTCTTGAGGTCTTCGCCGTTCAGGCTGTCACCCTTGGCAACCATCCAGGACTGTGCACAACCATCAGGAATAGTCTTCCATTGCTTTCAGCAACCGGCAAATTACAAGTTGTTCAGGAGAAAAGTTGGATAGGAGAGGTAAATGATCTCATGACATTGATCAACCAGTTCCACTGAATTACCTGACAGTCCAATGATCCAAGTTTCAACATTCTTTATTCCCTAGTTCTCTGAAATAATATTTTATACTCAAAAAATGTAGATACACCCTTGAAGGCTGTGAGGAAATTGTTTCTGCCCAGGGTTAGTGACTTTTGTGACTTTTTCTCGGGATGCAACAATCTGAGGCGAGAGAAGCATGTTGATTGTCAATGGTACAGGACATAAGCTTATATTGACTGTAAAGTATTATGACTTCCATAATCTACGGAACCTTTTCCAGGGAAACGTTCATTCCTCTTAAGGTGGGAACCACAGTAGCTGATGATCCAGATTCCAAACTGTTGATCAATTCCAAGAATTGACAAGTGGTGAGTGGCATCAGATAAAATTGGACATTTAGCCTTCAGGGTTCTTGATGAGCAAGAATCTTCAACGACTTGGTCCTATTGCCCATCTTATATGGACCTGTGTCATTATGCACTGCAAAGTATTGATTCATCAAGAGTTGGTGTCCCCTATCTCCTCAATGACAGCACAATCCCGATGAGCCTCAATTTGGAACTCGTTCAGAACTCACTCCAACTGTAATCTGTCCAAAACTTCGTGTATCATCAACTTTGGCACTTTATGCTACGTGTATGATATACCGAAGCTACATAGCCTGAGATAACATCCCTATATCTCGAAGCTCACAGGACCACTTCCGCTCATCCCTCGTCACGCTTATGTCTATTACCATCTCTTTCTACGTCATCTGCAGATACTCGTCGTTTCAAATTCCTGGCATCCACATCATCAGCCTCTGAATCTAAGATATACACATCATAGCATCTGTATGACGACAGACAGATGCGAAAATCAAATTCTGGCTCCAGTCCTCGAAGAATCCTCTTTCCTCCTTTCTAGTGCGCAGATACGGACCTACACGGACATACATGCTTTTCAACTGTCTTCCTTTAAATTGATTGGTATCCGTAGCTAGCCTAGCACATTTCCATTCGCTTGTCCTGACACTGTACAAATGCCATTCTTATCCTCTGTACAGTTTGTAATGCAAATTAAGCTTGATGCACACTTCCTAATTTGAAGTCTAACTCGCACTCTACGGAACCTACCCTTTCCAGCCACTCAATGCCGAGAACAACTAGGGGGGCTCAAAGTTATAAGGTGTAAAATCCTTATCCTTCAAATCTGAAGCTTCAAACCTCAGTGCGACACTCTTGACATTCAGCACCTAGACAACCAAGCAAACGACAATAGAAATTCGATCCCTCCATCGTATGTCTTTGCTCAAAAGGGATTCTTGAGGAACGAACTAGTATCTAATCACATATAACGTATCATCGTTTTTGCTGAGACACTATATCAGGAAGTAACAGTTGGCTTAGCATTGGATGGGCGTCGGATGTATGGATATGACCCGAGGAGTTGGGTAGTCGGAGTCGCGTAAAGTAAGGAGTGGCATGTCAAGCGGTGCACTGGGTGTTCTATCTACATTGAGCGAGTTAGTGAAGAGCAGCAGCGTGATGGGATATATACGCGCTGTGGTCTGCAGGAGAGAAGAAAAGAATATATCTCCATTCAGAGTGTCACGAGAGCATCAGGGGGGAGAGGCAGGAGGGGAGATGGGAGATGGAAAATGGATTGGTCGTGATTGTCCTTGAGACGAACGAACAAGAACCAAGGAGGAAGAACATGAAAAAGTCGACTCGGCACAAATGAGATCCGGGAAGGATCGCGTACGATCGTCCGCACATCTCGACACCAAACATCGGCAGACGGTGGGCCATGAATACATTGAGCTTGCGCTCATCAAAGTTGTCAAGACGGCTCGTCAACGAAAACCCTCGACAACTCGACAAACCACAAAATAGGCGCCGTAAGCGCAGAACGTCACGAAGTCCAGGGACCATGCACCAAGAGTACTTATGAGCAGCATCTCACGCGTGCTGAGCCGAGATTTGTAAAGAGTACAGGAAGAAAGGGAAGAAGGCATAGGCACCTGTTCAAGAATAAGCACCTGATGTCGAATGAACCAAAGAGCACTAACAGTACTTATCTCGCCCATGTTCCCCCGAAATATGAAAGCAAGAGCTAAAAGCTTTCAAGGCAATATGTGAGGAAACATATAGGCACCGCGTTCATAAATCCATCGAGATCATGCTCATCAACACCATTGAGACTGTTCTTCGACGAGTGCTCGACGAAACGAAAAGAAAATGAAATAAACACCGAAGATGCCTCCCCATCTAGAGGATCACAAAGTCCCGGATTCGTCCACCAAGGGTTGTCGCCTGTACCCTCGAAATATGGAAAGAATGAGGAAAAACGACGAGGATGTATATGAAGGAGGCATAGACGCTCGTTCAGGACTCTGAGCGCCCGGTGACGTCGAATATTTGCACCAAAAGGACGAGCCATATCTTTCTCGTGTTCGAAGTCGCAAAGAACAGAGAAAGCCGAGGTAATATATGCAGGACCCGTGATGCCGAACACAAAGAACCCGCTCATGCTCCCGTGTTAATGTAGATCGGCCTGTGGAACGCTCGATTCATATACGATGCGGATGAGCGAGGAAGTGTCCCCAGATCAGATCCAGAGGAGCAGCCGTGCAGTAGGAATGGAGACGGAAAGGGACGTGTGCCCGAGTCTGAGACGGACGTGATTGTTCGTGGCTAGGTGAGGAGATGCAGTATAGGCAATGACATTGAGAGTGCGTAAGTTGAAAATTGGTTGAGCGCATCGTGGGAACCTCGATTACTTGAACTTTATTTATAGACGCAGTACGGAATATATCCAATGCGCAGAAGGGTCTTTTATACTATAACTGTGGGTTGCGACGGGGATTTATGTTCTGCTCTGCCGATTGTAGGAAGGAAGAATCAGAGGACGACGTTCTGATCAACTTACTTCTGACTAGGGCAGGTCGCGACTTTATTTCCGACGACGTTATGCTTCCATTTCGTCCACTGCACCCGGGCCTATATGTTCATGCGAAACTATCGGGGTACTAAGAGTCTACGCCCTTCCTATTACGTTCCCCCAGCACAACGCCCGTCCAACCTTGATACAGAAGTCAATCTCGATTCTCATTGTCCTGCGACTTTGTCACCTGCTGTGTTTTCAATTAGAGGGACGTACCCGAGGCCAGGCCCATCTTTACAGCACTTGCGTCTCCACAATTGCCACCGTCACCGTTTAATTTCCAGCGCATTTATGGCCCCTCTCACATCCGATCAAACCAACCTTTCCCAAATTGCACACCCCTCTTTCCGTCACCGCACTGCACGGACATGAACACGCACATACACGTTTCTCGTGGCTCTGCCTGCCTTTAACGCCCTTCTGATAGTGATCGCGATCTTTTGAGCACGTATGAGTTTTCTTCTCCGTTCCTCGTTGCCAACTGGCAACACGTCTGATACCTGCAGTATTTATACCCTCAAGCTTGTCCGACCCTTCTTTAATTCAGAGTACTCAACGCCCAACAGCTTGTGCACGATACTACGAAAACTACACCCGAACACGTCGCCGTGAAGACACTTAATCGGGCTTTCCCTTGCCTCCTCAATTCACCGACCAGCCCAGATACTCACCCCTTTCATAGGCATGGTGAGATGGCCGAGCGGTCTAAGGCGCCAGACTAAGGTCGTAACATTCAATCTTGTTGACATCTGGTCTCTTCGGGGGCGGGAGTTCGAATCTCCCTCTCATCATGGATGAATCGTGAAAGTCAATTTTTTTGCCTTTTTTTGGATTTATCCCCACCTCATACCTCACTAGTCACTACCTCGTCTTTGCGACTGCGTGTCTGGCTTTTTGTTTATTCTCGTTCTGTGACTTGCACTCGCGACTTTTTCTCTGGGTGTGCTTCGCATCACATATGTTTCAATGGATATGGTGAGATAACAGTGGTAGCTCTCTAACCATATGCCCGGTATGTGCCTGGTATTTGGTCTCTTCGGCGAGCGGGAGTTTGACTCTCCCTCTCGTCTGTGTCTGAAATCATTCAAGAAGTACTTATACTCCTTTTCGAATCACGGCTCCTACCCACACGTGTAGGCGTAGACACTGCTTTGCATCAATTTCTCCCTCACACAGGTACCTTGCTAATGCTCTACTACACCTTAACAGATGTGGTGAAACGGCCCATCGATCCACGGCACTGACCCAAGATACTTCTCTAGGTTCTTGTCTAGGGACGGGAGTCGAATCTCCTCCCCATCATACTCCATCCTGAGTTTTGATTCCTTCTGCATTACTGCACCCGCACGTACTTATAAACTCGACTCACACCAGGCCTGCGTCATGTACGCCAGATTTTTTTCTCACTTTCACCTTTCTCAGGTTGATACGGTGGAAC
>JAGGAW010000051.1:0-21253 GCA_017657375.1 Termitomyces sp. T27 | reverse complement strand
AAGGTTTAGACGAGATTTGGGGCGAGTTAGTAAACCAAGAAGCATCCTGAGAGCTAATTGTCGCGCTTTCAATGACATCAACATCTTATCTGTATATCTCAGGATCTCATCTTATCTCAATTTATTCCTGATTCCTGAACTACCTGAGTACGGAACGCAGTGGCAAGAATCTTATAGATCAGGACTACTTGCTCATCTCTTTGCACCATTCCAGGCCGCTGTTCTCTTAGCGAGTCAATTTCTTGAACAATTAGATCGTCGCTCTGCTCTAGAGACAGAGCTCCCAAAGGAGATTCGGGGAGTACAGATGCCGGACACGGTGTTCCAGGTCTGGGAAGGAAACCAAACTTGCGGAGCAGAGATGAGATTGCGATGAATGATCCAGTCCGTCCAATGCCCGCAGAACAATGCACTATGATCGGAGGATCGGGGTCAAGTGTTGTGTCACTTAGTTGGCCGGTGAGCAAAGTGTTTCGGTTCGTCTTATCGACTAGCTTAATAAAAGCAAGTAGACTTGCTCGGTCGCGATCTCGTGGAACCCCGTGGTCAGGCCAAGAGGTATACAGCAGATGGTGAAAGATGACAGGATCTTCCCTTGAGTTGTAATAATCGCTTGGACTACTGCCCCTCTGCACGGAGTTTGAAGTCGCTGGCATGAGGGATAGTGTACTCCAGACGCAGTGAGCATTTTCTATCACTTCGCGTTTCACCAGAGTTACAACAAGAGACAGCGAATTATCCCCATCTTCAGGCGATATTAGAATAGATTGGCCGACTTGAGTGGGATAATATGGATGGGCCTTTCGTCTTCCACCTTCGACATCGTTGGTCAATTGAACAATTGTGCGTATACGGTTAGTGCCACGTCGTGATGGCAGGGCGGTAGTGATTGGCGATGTAAGAGGTAAAGTTATAGGTCGGAGAAAGAGACTGAGGAAAGTGTGCGCAGTGTGAGGTAAAGGTGCTTGCGATGCGATCCACCATTTAGAACCAGAGCGTTCAAGCACCCAGCTTGCGTTGAGGTACCGTCCACCGGCATTTTGGTTGGTAACTACTACGACTCTCGTTCGATCGTACGGTTGGATATCGCCGTAGCGATTACGATGCTGGTTCGCGGGGTCCTTACCGACTGCAACAGAATAGTGTTCATGTATTTTGCTTTCTGCAGAAGCTGGTGTCTGAGGTTTGACTATGCCATATATACGGCTGAAAGGTGTCGGACGAGTACCCTGGCCTAAAGAAGGTTGCCACACTCTGGAGCGAGCGATCTCACGCTGCTTCTCTCGATCGGCGAGTGTCCTGAGAACTGATATGACATAGTAATCGTTCGAATATCTCTCGAGCCATTGCGGTTCGGAGACCATTGAGTGAGGACAGTGGAGTGCAAAGATCAAATGTGGCTGTGTCATGACAACTTGATTGCAGCCCTCCCCTCCCGGTTCGCTGCTGCGGCTCACGACGTCGTTAGACAAGATGGCGGAGACCTCTCTGAGAACTCATCGTCGCGCGCCGACACGCAAACCAACCATCGGGCCCCCATTGCCGGCTGGCCAGCCCATCCCGCGTGGCGCGCCTAAGGCTCGCGTCGATGACAGAATTAAGAAACGCATGTCTATGCGCTATGCTGAGCTAGTGACAAGTCCGACGGACATACCTCCAATACCAGGCCTTCCGTCTGTATCCGGAGCTGAAGAGATGATGAGCCTTGGTGCAGGCATGGACATGTTGGATGGGCCTAGGGGTCCCGGAGGCAAGCCTCTCGATGACAAGAAGATTCTCGAGGATGAAAGATTCAATCCAGACGCTTGTGAGCTTCCATTTCTCTAAGCAATGTCCGGTACATTGATTTTGTGTTTCCCAGTCTTGAAACTTAAACTAGCGAATTCAACGGAATCAGAACTAAAGTCACTTCAGTCATCACTGCGCGGAGTCAGGCAGGAGACAAATTCAGAACTTCAGAAGAATGTCTTTAAGAAGTGAGTCTTGGCCTAACCCAATCTTTGCATCCTAACTCCTCGTCACCAATCTGCTTTAGTTACGCAGAATTTGTGCTCGTCTCTAAAGAGATCACCTCACTCGAGACAGAAATGATGGAACTGAAGGACCTCTTGTCCGAGTACAAATCCATGCCGTCCGTTCTACACATTCCTGACCCAACGAACCAATCCTCCAATCCCAGCCTTGTCTCCACCTACAAACGCTCATCGGCTGCCGACCTTCGCATCATGTATTTCAACCAGATGCAAGAGTTACACGCGCACATAGAAGGTTCCGCAAAATTTGCGCCAACCACGCCTGGGAGACACGTTGTGGCCGAAGTAGAGAATATTCAATCTCTCAATGCGGCGACCTACAAGGCTGTGGGACGCGTGCGTTTTGTGATTTTAGACGATCTTGTACTTGTTGCACGTAGAAGACGACGGAAGGCTACGGGTGGTGATGCATCCGGCGGCAGTACAGTGAACGAAGGCAAACTTGTGGCAGAGAGATGTTGGCCTTTGAGTGAGATGCTGGTCCTTGATACCAAAGACTCGCCTCGTAAGTTTGCTCTAATTGCACGGTGCCTCGCGCCTCAGAGAGTTTACTGTCTTATTGTATTAAGGAATGACCAATGTGTTCAAGATCAGACACGGAAAGGAGACTCACGTTTACCGAACTGAAAATGCGCAAGACAAGAAGTCCCTTCTTTCTCAGCTACGACATGTGGCCGAAGAGCTGGCTGCTAAAAAGCGCAAAGAACGTGAAGGAGAACATGAAAGACGGAAAAGCATGTGGCAAGCTGGAGGTGGCGATGTAAGTTCTCCTACTCAATTGTTTTGCGGAACTATCCGACAAAGAGTGGTCTAGCGCTCGTCCTATGCCAATATGCCCGAGTGGATGGCAGACTTATCAGCTCGAAATGGAGAAATACTCGGAGATGATTTGGAATCTGGTGCTAAGGAAAAAGCTGAGCGAGATGCACGATGGACGGCAGAGTGGGCCGATGATTTGACTGTCGCTATCGCTTTGCGACAATGGGAGAAGGCTGTTGCTCTTGTAGAGGAAGGTCTGTCCATCTTTAGTTTCAGTAGACGCTGATTCATAATTTCACAGGCAAAGCAAAGCTATCTACTACACCACCCCTTACTCACAAATTGCCACCCTTAAACGCCTTACTCACAAAATCACTCCTAAGCTCCTTATCTCTCCCTCGCATCCGTAAATCAACGGTTGTCTCCTTGATTTCGTACCTCCTCCGCTTGAAGGCTGGACCTGCAGCACGAAGCACCTTACTCCAGATGCGAACAAAGGTCATCAAGGCACATGTCCGCAAGATCCGATTCGACGGCCAGGTTGGCACATACGTACACGACCTAGCGGTCGTATATTTCACGGGAATCAAACACACCGCGGACTGGTTCCTGGCAAGTTTTAAGGAGAACGAGGTTGCGAGCGGTCGGTTCTTTGACCTCTTCTGTTCTGACAATGTCCGACATGATTCTCTTAGCATTTATTGACTGGGCCAAATCTCAGATCGAAGACTTTGCTGAGAATTTCAGAAAGCAAGTCTTTACTTCTGATGTCGATCCTCAGGTAGTGTCAAATGCTCTGGAAATCACTTACACTCAAAGTCGAAAGGTTTGTCATAGTTTCTTTTGACTGCTAGCCTGATTTGACATCTTTTTGACAGCTCCTACAAGAGTATGGGCTCGACTTTAGATATCTCCTTGGAGAGCGACTTGTCAAGAAGGTCGAAGCGAAAGAAGAAGCGACGCGGCCCGTTCCTCGATTCTCATTCCCGGATGACATGGACGTCAAGATTGAGCCAGTTCCCCCTTCCCGTCGAAAGGCGCTTACTTCTACCAACGACCAAACGGCACCTATCCCTCCCGCCTTGCAGATTGATGCTCTTGCACCGCCGTCGTCTGCAGCATCCAAACGATCTGGTATTTCACCTATCAGCAACAGTCCCCTCCTCTCCGCTGCCTCTGCCTACAGTACCAACTCCAACTACAACAACACCGGCGCAAGCGCACTCAATACGCCCAGTGTTTCTGCCTTGGTTGCAACCTTTAACCGCGAAGTCCCTCACACACCATCCTCCGTCACCCCTCCACGCCCTCGTACCCCAGCATCAGGTGTCCCACCTCGTGCACGTACACCGGTATCTCCCGCCCCTCCACGCCCACGAACACCTCTTTCTACTGCCCCTCTGCGTTCAGCCGCCGCTCTCCGGTCTCCGGTCCCCCCATTATCGGCTCAAGGCGAGGTACCCCTCCTTTCACCCACAGTACGACGTCCGAGGTCGCCTCCCATGAGCGCTACGATTCGGACACGGGATCGTGAGCGCAATGTAGACGACGAATGGGCGTTTGCAGTAGATCGCGAGCGACCATCGCGGTCAACAACGGGTAGCCCAGCACCGCCCCCGCGCTCATCAAACCGGCCCAGCAGTATACAACAGCGGCCACCTGCGGCTGTTCTGCAGAGAGACGGGATGCTATAACTTGCAATGGATTCTGTGGATATTAGGAGGGATATCGCTTGTTTATATATATGCCTTGAAACGTTGCTTTTCTTATAATAGTGCATTCAACATGAATTACCTGGCAATGTGACCTGCGCTGGAATTGACTTCGACTGAGTTATGACTCAAAGATAGGTTTCGCTCGATCAATTTGAAGTGAACAATCTTGTGAACAATTTTGTGAACGGAATAGTTGACCGCCCCTCTTCTCTTTTCCGCTGGATGACAGGGATAGTGCAAACACCGAAATGTTCTGATTTCTTCCGATTGGTAGTGGCGCGTGCCTCACGAAGGCACGTGCCACTACTAGTGTCAAGTTCAAATGGCGACCCTTGAGGAATATCTGAATGATTGATATAAGTTGTTGAGATGTAGAGTTTCAGAAATCCAACATCGACGTCACGGTTTTGGCCTTGAGGTTGTTTGATGTAATAACGAAGCGGTTCTGTCGCAGTATCACCGTACCCGATAGTGAACGACCCTTTTCCATGAAGGGAGGGTTCGACTTGTCCCTTCGAAGCGATATTCCGTGGTGAATAACACTCCCCTAGACATTACGTTCGTCAGCATTAACACGGCAAACGAGAACATGAAATGCTTACGAATGCTCAAATCACTGATATCAAAGTAGAAGACAGCCACATAAAGAGGACGAGCCGAGATGTTTGTGATCTTGTAGCCGTAATCTGTCCCCGGCTCAGAGGCTGCGTGATTCTCATCTGAGGCACCAGAAACATCGTCGAGAAAGATGATGCCGTTGTTGTTTAGATTCTTGCCTGTGCGAACGAGATATGGGTTCAAGTTATCGTTGAGTCTACCTGGTTGTTGTTGTTTAAGTTTGAAGCATTCGACTGTGACTATGTCTGCCCAATATTTGTTGGATATATTGTTGGGCATACTTCCGTGACGAAGATGCCAATAGAAATTGGCTGCGCTATGTAGGATAGAACGCAGTTTGTCACGGTCATTAGCTCCTATGTCATCGAACGGCATGTACGTTAAGCCATAGTGTTGGCAGATCTTATCCATGATATGGAACCGTACTGTGTTGCCGCGTGTGCTGATAGCGAAATCAGCTTCTTTATCCTTGTTGATGAGACGGAAAGTTCGTTCGTTGGACCTCGCCCTCTGCATCTCTTTGATCAGTTGTTCAACAAAGCCATGATATGGGTCATTGGTCCTAATGAAGAGACGAAGATCTTGTCCTTCGCCAATGCGCGTCTGCACTGCGAATGCACTGGTATGCGGTGGGAGATCAAGATCCTCGATGGGAGAACAATGAGTGGTGGTCAAAGCTGGACCGAACGCAACAACAGAGCCGATAGGGGAAGTCATGGATTCATCACGATACACGGCAAATTCAGTTCCCCTCGTGATACCGTGGGCTGTGCCTGCTTCCAAAATAAATACTCCCGGCTCGCCAGGCGCAGCATGGATACCATACACTCGATGCGAGATAGCGACCTTGAAGTCAAAAAGAATGCGATTTTGATTGGCACCTTGACACTGAGGAGTTTGATTCAATCGCCTGAAAAACGGAAATGAGCAAAAATAGATGATTCAAGGTCAGGAAAGGTTTACTGAGGAAGCTCAAGATGCACAATGACATCGGTGTAAGTGAGCTGATGGATATTTTTTTCTTTGAGCAACGTCAAAAGCGATGAGGTGAAGACTCCACGTCCTTGCTTCTCCCATGCAGTCTGATCGTCCATGCAGGCTGCTAATAGGACATGAGAGTTTACACCGGTCTTCTCGTATTCACCAAATATCGATGTGGCACGCTTTCCTAAACTAGAAATATCTTCAGGGAAGGTATAGTTCGTAAGGTGAATACCACGAGGAACCAGGTCCTGCCAGTGGCTCCGAGTAGCGGAGCCAGAATGGCAACAGTCGAAGATAACTGTCTATTCTTTCACTGAGATTGAGATTTGTGGATCGAGTGAAGAGAGCACCTACGATATTGTTCGACTTCTTTGTGGCGATATGAGCCAGAAGCCGGCCAAGTGTGATATCGAAAACGCCTCGACCATGTATACCGTTTGAGCCTTCTGGATCAAAATCATAAGGTACGAGCATCTGAATTTTCTTGTTCGCAGTGCTAGTCTCCCATTTGAGGGGTGGTGAAGCCTCAGCGCCGTGGCCTGCGTAATAAATGAGTATGGGGTCCTGACCACCGATGACAGTGTTTTGAGCAAGATCCCGAATGGCGTCTATAATTGCCTGTCCTGTTGCTTCCTCATCTCGCAGATTTTTGATGCGATCTTTTGCAACGCCGACACGCGTAGTGAGGAATTCACAAACTGCATCGGCATCAGGGACAGCACCTGCAAGATTGGGAACCTTATCATTGTAGTACTTGTTGATTCCAATGACGAGGGCATATAGAGACGAACGGGGGCTGTTTACACTTATGTAAGTGCCGTGACTGAGAGTGTTGGGCTTGGCCGGCTACCTTTTGGTCATTGTTACATGCTGGTGCGACCGAGATCCAGAACTAGAACACCGAAGAGTAAGCATCCATTCCAAGATCCAGTGAAGAAAAACCCCACAATCGTTGAGTCACTGGCTGGGGTTTATCGTCCGAAGCTGACGAGACATCATCCCCTCGATGAATGTTGGTAGCATTTGTAGAGACGCTGCAGCACAATCAATCAACTGGGAATATGTTCAGATCGACTTCGCACGTTACGGTCTGAGCACAGAACATCTACCGAAGACTTCAAGTTAGGACAGGCAAAAATATGACTATTTCTATAAGTGAGCTGCAAGCAGAAGTTACTGGCTGTGAGAGAGACAGTCCCGGTCCTGGCGGGCTTGTATCTTCATCGAGTTCAACGCCTGGCTGATCACGAAACCATCGGTATCTGACTTAAGCGAAAACCCGATGCCGTCCATCCTTCTGGGCCCATACCCAGAACCGACATATGCACGTTCTCAGATCTAATGATAGAAGACAATAGAGTGGGGGTTGTTTAGCGCTCCCACAATGATTTCTCACGAACTGTCAGGGAGAGGCGCCTGACGGAGACAGTTCGCCTGGAAATTCTGGAAACACTGAACTTCCTCAGGTTCGAATTTCCTGACATTGAAGAGATGAAGGCAAGACGATTGGTTTTTTGACATTTGGTGCACCTTGCAATGCAGGAGGAAGAAACACAGATCCATGATTCTTGATCAAGGTGATCGTTCGTTGGCCGTGTAAGATACAGGTGGGACAAATCCGGTACTGTGGGTGCTTGCGAGAATGTCGAGTTCATAAGACCATGACCGTGGAAGTCCTTGGCGAGTTTCAAATTTCAGGCATAGACTTCCATCAAACATGTAAGTAGTGAGTGAGACTTCCAAGTGCGACAATACATACGTCTCTGGAGTACAACCGCACAACCACCATATACGAGTAACGATCAAGACGCCAGGAAAATTGCGGGAGCGATTTCACAAGGATGAAAACGATCAATATAAATTATATGAGTTGTATGTAATGAGCACATCTGACGTAGATCGTTTATCGTTCTGTCGAAAGCTACAATCAGCCTAACGTCACTAGAATCGAGTAGAAGACGCCGAATCTGTCATACCTAAGAGTCATGTGCCGTTTCCGAAAAGAAAGAAGAGAATAAACAAGAGGTAAAAGAGAGAAAATGTAAACCTCAACCGTCATGGCCGGTGGGGTGCTAAGAGTCCGACGTTCAAGCCTGGTCACCGCCGTAGCCCTGAGGATTCTTGGTCTGCCAGTTCCAAAGATCTCTACACATGGTAGCAAGGTCTTGTGGCGCCTTGAAGCCAAGCTCCTTCTCCGCAAGTGTAGGGTCGGCTGTCAGATCAGGGACGTCACCACGCCTACGGATTCAAGTTAATTCAGAAGTAAGGAGATCGGAACCCAGATGAGACGTACCGCCGGCCGATAATTTCCTGTTTATAATCAAATCCTGTGGCCCTGCGCATGGCCTCCACGATCTGAAGCACACTATACCCCTGCCCTCTGCCAAGGTTATACGCCTTATAGCAGGCATCCGGATTGGTGCCAAATATCGCGGACTCCTCCTCTAGCGCGTCAAGCGCGAGAAGATGTCCCGAAGCAAGGTCCATGATGTGCAAATAGTCTCTAACGCATGTTCCGTCTGGGGTGGGATAGTCATTGCCAAAGACTTTCAGCGTGGACTCCTTGACGCGGCCAATAGCCATGTGCGCAAGAAGCGGGAGAAGGTTCCCGGGACGTCCACGGGGATCCTCGCCGATGTATCCAGACGGGTGCGCGCCTGCGGGGTTGAAGTATCTCAATGAGATCGCGCGCCATCTTTTGTCGGCTATACAGTCGCATGAGTGCTAAGTTTGGTAAGGAGTACGTGCGGCGTACCGTGGCATAAGTCATCAATGATTGTCTCTGACATCACTTTGGTCTTGCCATACGGACTATCCGCTTGTAGGCGCGTCGTCTCGGGTATAGGAATAATTGGAGGCGTGCCGTACACAGTCGCGGAGGAGGAGTATACGAAGCGATAGCACTCATAGTCGGCCATAGTTTGGAGAAGGGAAACGGTTGCGCCGACGTTGTTAGCATAGTAGGTCAGCGGGATCTCCGTCGATTCACCTACGGCTTTGTACGCCTGAAGTATGTGAGACTCAGACTAGGCTTGTGAGTAAAGGGGACGCACCGCGATGTGTATTACACCATAGACTCCGCCTTTGCCATATTTCTCAAAAACAGCCTTGATCTGCTCAGGTTGGGTCAGGTCGCAGTTGTGAGAGTCGATCTCGGTGCTCTGAATCTCGAGCTCGGTCGGATTTGGCGGTAGTTCACTTTTGGAAAGCTCAGAAACGCGCTTCAGAGCCACAGGATAGGAGTTGTGGCTATTATCAATGGAGATGACCTTGAAACGGCGCGTCTTCTGCAACGCGAAGACAACGTGCGAGCCTAGGACATGATGAGGTAGCGAAAATTAACAAAGAATGGTTGGTTCAGACCAATGTAGCCTGCACCACCAGTCACAACGACGTTCTGGAGCGGCGGTGAGGATCAAATGTGATCAGGAATGGCACAATCGTACTTTAAGAACTTCGGGCATGGCTGTCAAGAAACCGTGAAGAAATTGAGCGAAATCAATCAGGGTCCGACCATTCTTTTTATCAGATCGCGTTGATCGACATCAAACCTTCCAGTCCGGTGTGTCTTGCCTTGTCTTGCATGCTCGTTCATACATACTTACCATCGCTTCTTTCCACTTATTCTCATCTCTGGCTTCCTGCTATGCCACCCCTAGACCCGCCATGCTTCCGGATCCGAACCCCTCCACGATCTCCCGTGCCTCTCAATTACTTTCATCGCTTTAGAAATACATCGGGCCGTACGGGACGTTCACGCCTAATATTCACGCTCACGTTCACTGTACTTCTGAGGTCCAGAATTACGTGCGCTAAGTTTGAGTCTGCAGGTACTAGGGACCCGGTGCGGACCGCGCCGGTAATCATAACCAGCAAGTTCCAAGTCGATCGGCCCAGTTCATTGGAGCAGGGTGTTTAAAAAGAGAACAATACTTGTTGAGCACCCCACAACATATTTGGCCTAAAGTATTCTTACAAGTACAGTGACTCAATAATGTTCACAACATCAACTTGTTACAATGGCACGATCAACAGAGGATGCCCTGGTCAGACTGGACAAAATCAAGATCCCTGTAAAAATCAGCACTTACAATATATATACGCATTGTAGCAAAAACAAGGTCGGCGACCAAGTACTGCAGTAAGCTTCTTGAGATCCTCCCCAACCTCCTTGATCAACGGATGATCCTCTCTTAACGCAAGGAGAGTCGAACTATGGCCTGTTCTCAACGCCACGAGATAGATTATTCGGACGAATTCAAACATGCACCAAACAGGCACACCGGCCATGACAGTTATGCGCAGGTCCTGCCAAATTGTGTGCTAGCATAGTCAAAACCAACTAGTGCCTGTACGTACTACGGTGAAGCCTTGTCGCTTGAAATAATTGTCTTCTGATTCCCTCACCTGCCATTGTGACTTTATCCTTGCCAAGCCACAAGGGGATGTCATACTGCTCGGTCCGTCTGAGTCAAGCGCGATTTATGAGTATCATTCTACGCCATAGCCATCTTCGTGTCGCCCTCTGCTTTCTCCCCTCCAGGCGGCGCCTCGGTCGATGTCATATCCCCTCCATTCTGAGTGACCCCAATACTCCCGCTGACGCCACCGGCCTCCTCTTTACCCTCCTCGCCTTTGACGTCTTCACCCTTCGTCTCCTCACCCTTCTCCTTCTGTACCCTTTCCCTCTCCTGCCTCTCCTTCTCCAACTCAATTTCTTTCGCAAGCAGTTCAATATCCCCCGTTCCGATCTTGCCGAAATGCTGCAGATGCTGATCACGAGCCGTACGGAGTGCAAGCCACGCCCACCGTTGTTTGCTCTGAATTAACGAAAAAAAGGGGAGTCAGGACAATGAAGCGTGACGGTAACCAGGAAAGAAATGATACTTACCTCTTCGTACTTGGAGATCACCGGGTCCGGCGGTATTTCCACTGGTTTCGGTTCTACCAGGACCGCTTCTGGAGCTGGAGCGGGTGGAGGAGTTCCCGATGCCTCACTCATTTCAACATCTCTCGAAGGTGACAGTTTCAAAGGTGCTGAACCAGGCTTCGCGGGAAGTGAGGGATGGAGAGGCGAACCAACCACATTTGTGGGCTGTGGTGGAACCAGTGCATCTGAGGGAGCAGGTGTAGAGGGTTTCGGAGTCGAAGGCTCCTCTGCCTTTATTGGCGCTTCCAACTTGATAGGTGGCATCTCCTCTTTCTTCAGCAGAGGCGGAGTCCTCTTCTGCTCTGCCAATTTTCTCTGGATAAGTGCCTTCTTTCGTAACTCGATCCTTTGGTCCTCCATCTTTACCTTTTTGAGGAAATCCTTCACATCTCCTGGCCTATGAAATTTCTTAGACTCAAATTCTTATAATTGCAAGGAGAAAGAACTCGCTGGAAAGGTTGTTCCAAGTCCGCCAGCCCACGACATCCCATCTCCCAAATCTCCGTCAACGCCTCCGATCCATGACTCCACGGGTACTCCTCCGGCGGCTCCCTCATCTTCGTCCTCTCCCCACTCGTCGCCTCGAACAACGTGCCCAATTTGTCCTCTACAAGGGGAAACGTCACAGGCGCCTTGTCAAATGGCGCGCACAGGTGATTTTTCCACCCCACCCAGTTTTTCTCCCGTTCCAGTATCACGTTGACCGCCTCGCTGAATGCCCTTCCATTCGGTGTGGTTTGCCGCAATTCTTCCATCGCACGATTGATGGTTTCCTGCACCCATTGTGCATCCGGAGGCTCAAGTGTAAAGTCCATTTGTAACGCACGGTTGTTGGGCGCCATCCAAACGGCTTTAGCGGTTTTAGTGAACGTCATGAGGTGGTGTAGAAGGATGAGTAGTTGGAATAGGAATTGTCTCCGGAAGTGTGTATCCGCAATCTGATACAATGTTAGATGCATAAAAGAGCGAATATGAGGCGGACACACCTCGAGATCAATCAGGTCCGGGCTGGTAAGGAATTTGGCAAAGAAATATTCCTGATTCGTGCTGTTTACTTCGTCGTTGTCGGGTTCCCGTTTCCGCTTGAGAGCAGTCGCAGTGCTTGCATTCGCTCTGCTGCCCATCATTGCCCGTTCCTTTGCTGTTGCCTCTTTGATGACAGGTAGGACCTTGTTTACGGACTCTTTGAACTGGGGGAAAGTCTCTGACTTCGCAAAGAGCGGTGGTTTCGAGAATGGTAGTTGTAAGCCCCAGAAGATATTGTAGAACTCTAAGATCCGTTTCCAATTGAGACAAAGTGTTTGAAGGTAATGAATACAGAACATACCTTCTTTCTTCTCCGCCGTTGTCTGAGCAGTTTTCTTATCTTCTTGCACATCTACCTGCATTACATCCCCATCCGTCTCCGCCTCACCAAACGAAGTCCTCGCGCGCTTCCTCCCAGGCTCCCCAATACCCTCCCACATTGGACCATACTCTCCCCGCAAGTTCACACCACTCCTCTCACCAAGTGGAAACACCCCACTCAAGAACGTCAGAATGCGACCACAGAAAACCGTTGTCGCGCCCGTTTTTGATAGGCGGCGGAGTAAGTCGTTCAGTGATCGTAGGAGGATGAGAGCTTTTCCCTTTTGAGGCTTGAGGTCTACTGTGAGACGCGCGGCACGCGCTTCGATCCACGCGAAAATGTGTGAGCAGGAAGCGATTGTTTGTGTTTCGAGAAGGTCCTGTAGAACGATGAAAGGAAAGGTTTGTTCGCATTCCTCTGTAATACTAGTTGTCAGTAAGTGGCTCAGCTGGTTGATGAAAAAAGAGAGCTTGCCCTGCTCTGTGAATACAAGTACAACATCAAGCAAGCGTTTTAGCGTAGTGTAATATACGTCTTCGTCGTCCTTCAAGGCCTTCCCCTCCGTCACCTAAAAAGTAGCCAGTCAGACTCAACGATTAGTCTATCGGAATTCAAAGGTTCACAAACCGCAAGATTGAAAACCTCGTTCTTCAAAAGATATTCCCATTGACTCTTCCTCGTCGACTCAGCCACGGGATGCCTCTTTGAGTCCTCGATTGCCTTCTTTACAAAGCCATTGAGTTCCGACTGCTCTACAGGGCCAGGAGGCAGTGAATCAAGGAGCGTAGCGAGGAGTGGTTGCAACAGCTTCAAGAGCATAGACATGCTTAGTCATCAATAGTTCTTCTTGTTCTTGTCCACCATGAGCAAGGACACTCAGAATGCCAGTGCTACGACCATGCCCACGGACATCGAAGCGCTCACGAACGATCTGGCACGTCTTGATGCCCTTCTTGCGAAGGCTGAGTTGAGTGAGGAAGAGGATGTGGATGTGGTTGAGCTTCTCAAGCGGCTTGAGAGCGCTGAAGGTATGGCAGGGAAGATGGAGGCTAAGGTAGATGATGTCCTGGCGAAGCTCGACGAGATCATTCAGGAGATGGATGAGCAGAGAAGGGTTGAGATCGAGAGTGGCGCTGATGCTAAGGTCGTCTCGGACACTCAAAGCAAAAGTTGATTGATTTCGTTTCACGATGTTGGTGGTATTGTTCTTACTAGCATTGTATCTAATGTTCTTGTACCAGAATACCAGAATTATGTCGATCCGTTTTCTAGCGTCAGAGTCGTTCTCTTTTTTCGAGGGAGGAAGTGAGTCGTGACGACGTTGGCTATGCCGCCCAATAATCGTACCATCCTGCTCGCAAACCAGAAACCGAGCATATAGGGTCTCGAGCCCATGGGACTCGCTATCGTCGGCATCTGTTGTACCACCAAGATGTGCAATATACGTTTGTGACGACGTGGCTTTTTTGAGGACACTTGGCAGGCGATCGGTGGCGTCTGCTACAGAAGGGTCGAAATTGTCGAGTGGTTGTGTCAACGGTCATGGAATATAAGATACTTCTTCGTATAGTATTTACGAGAACTCCAACCTTGTTGATTTTCCTTCTTTTAGATCACCCGACCCGATTATATCAAAAAAGCAGTAAGCTACCTTCACTCTTCCTTTACAGTCTGAAGCTGATGATCGGCACTCGAATAAGTGTTGACGTTGTTTCTGTAGAGACGTTAGCGAAGAAGACGATATGATGTGGCGGAATACTAGGCCCCCCACTTGTACGCCACATTCGAGTCACCGACAGATCAGATTGAGTGCCCCGTAAATTTACGACTACCAATCTCGCCTCAATGTCTAGATCCAGACGAAAATCACAATCTGTAATCTAACGCGTGTTCCCTCTTACATATAAACATTTAATGTTAGCGTTGAAACCGTCAGGAAGATGCGATGAATCTGGAACAGCCTCAGCTCTGGATAGGTACAAATCAACAAATCGAAGTTCAGGAAGGTGGATACATAAGATACGTGATCGATTGGATATATGCTGAATTTATTTGGCTTCACGAGGACAGTACCAATTAACTTTGACGTGCTCAGAAAAAGAAACCCAACAAAGCTGCTACAGCTACAGCCGCAATAGCCGAGACACTATTCTCATTTCCACTGATTCCGCGCAACCCTCCATTACCACTCGATGGCGTGGGTGTAGGACTCGATTGTGTGGGTGTAGGACTCGATGTTGTGAGTGTAGGAATAGCGGTGACAGTCTGGTGTGTAAAAGTGGGAATATCAATTGGGGTCGTTGTACCCGGGCTCAGAGGCGTCGTAAATCCCGGGACTGTCCCGCTGACCGTGGTGGACGGGATAGGGATGCCGGCCAAGTTACAACCTTGGACATACTCTAAGTGTATATCTCTGAGGGTCAGCTGCGGTCAGCCAAAGAGCAAGAGGCGGGTCTGACCATCGAGATTAGCTTGAAGACTGGCGATAACAGTTTGAGGTGGCTCTACTCCACGGCTGAAAAGGACGCAGTTGTAACAGTCAACGAAATCTTGCTCGTCGCTTAAAGAGCATTTGCAACCAGGATCAGTTGACGTCGCACAGAGCTAGAGCCGAGGGTGAATTCAGTGTAGATCGATAAGGACGACTGACTTGCGTTAATTATTGAAACAAGCTGAGAGCATCGGTCGGTGCACACGGGCGGAATTTCAGTCGGGTCAATAGTTGACTGACGCTCAAGAAGCTGTTTAATACTGCGGGGAGATTTTGTTGTGGCTGAAACTGGAGTCTGAAGCTCGTGAACTCGTTCGAAGCATAAATAACAGAAGGGAGCGTACCATAAGAAATCAACAACGCCGCGATCATAAAAAGGGAAGTGGGCAACATTGTTGGTATGAACTTGAGAAGGCAAGCAGTGGTGGAAACCCGCAGTCAGTGATTTCGAAGTTCTGCTCTTTATGAAGATCTAAGGACATTTCCAGTAATGATGCGACGGACTCGGATCTAACATGATCGTGCATAATCACCAGCATCTGTCAAAGACCTCCCGAGAATCAAGAAGCACAGTGATCAGCTTGATGGATGTGTTCTTCGAGTTTCTTCGCATGAGAAACGTCATACTGATCGAGCGCAGATATCTGTACCAAGGTCCCATTTGGTTTGGTACGTCACATATATCATTACCAAGATGATAGCAAGCTGTCAGCAGACTCTACTATAGCGCTAGTGTAGAATATCTTCCGCACCATTCGCAAAGTCCATCTGCGAAGAGTCAATTGAAGTTCGAATAAGTATCCAGAAGACTGTCGTCTCTACCATAAAATCATCCGACGTTTAAAGGAAGAATACAAGGCACGATGAGGTGCATCCACAGAGGCAAGTCTCACTTATCGCTGAGAAAAAGAATCATCTTCGAACCATCCAATTTTAGCGCCACGGACCGGCGATATGTAAGCCTTACCGAAAGTCCTCGTCGACGGGCCGGATGAAGAGTTGGGACGGTTTGAAGACGGGGTGAAGATTTCTCTTCTGTGATGAAATTGTGCAATTGTTGATTGGCGTGAACACGTCCGAGATAGAAATAAAATGGTTGCATTAGGCAGGGAATTTAAGCACTACGCCACAGCGTATATTGTTGGCGTCGGATCATCCTATCCGAAGGACTCAGCCCTTCCGACCGGACAGATAGTCCAGCAGCCAACATCGAATCGGACAGATCGACCCCGCGTGGCGATGACTCCGACTTTGCCCCATGCAACGACAGTATGCGCTCTTGCTCAGATCGAAGCACGCAGACGCCAATCCTCCGAGTCCATAATCGCAAAAAAATCAGACAACGAACCACCATGCATCAACTCCCAACAACCACTCCCTCAACTCTAAGATCATACACCATAACCCTCCCAAAAAAGTCCGAGCTCCGTTCAAAGACCAGCTTCAACGAGCGTATTCCTATCCCGTCATCATACGGAGGCAGATCGAAGCTTTGCCGCCTATTCACGTCGTCGGGGTATATGGATGTCCAGATCCGCCACTCGGGAGACGCAGATTCGGACTGGACGTGAAGCGCGCACTGTGTACCGACGAACCCGCCCTGGAACGTGAGATGTATGCGTGTGGGGACGACGGGCGATGCGAAGGCGAGGTGGATGTGTTGGGGGAGGCCCTAGATGTCGGGACACGAATTAGCTAGGTGTTGAGGGAGGAAGATGGGGATGGGGGTACTCGCTTGTTGGGACGTCCAGCACGTCTCGGGGTTGTGGTCTACGAGATATTTTTTGCCGACGGATTTGTCGAGTGTTGAGCAGCGAGCTGACTCTGCATGGGCGCGCGTGGGGTATATCAGATTGGGAAAGTGGGTAGGAGGGAGAGATGGGGGTGGACAGACTTGATGATCGTGTCTGGGGTGATCAAGGAGGTCAGCTCGTCAGGCATTGTTCAAAAGTCGGTGGAGGGAGGATGAGTCTAAAAATGGAAATACTTTTAGCCGAATTTGTCGAGGGTTTGGGTGAGGTAAGCTGGTGACGTCACGGTCACTGGAAAACTTGCTCTCGAACTTGAAATCTCCTGCCACAACTCACTTGGAGTAGGCCGATCATTGTCTTCTCACCTCACCAGCAGTGCGAATGGAAGACTTTGGGCAAATGTGCACATATTATGTATCATGGAGTTAGCTGCCGGCAGCGAAAGATAAGGCAGCAGCGCGGAACTTCCGGACTTGTAAGTAGTGATTTGCAAGGCCCGGCTCGGCTCAAAAGCCCGGGCTTGGGCCCGGCCTAGTAGGGCCAGGGCTTACCAAAACCGTGAGCCGAACCTTGAGCCCTCAACAAGGCCTGGCCAGGCTGGGCTCAGGCCCAAGCCCGGGCTTGAGGGAGGAAGAGAGCTATGTCACATTTTTTGAGGTTACGGTTACAAAATTCTGGAATAATTGACATTAAATAGCTATACACAAAATAATTGAAGGATTTTGAGACTTACTTATAACTCACAAAAAAAAGCCCTGGTATCGTGGTTCAACGCATTGGAAGTCGACATCACGTGGGATCCCTGTTCGGAGTTGCTCATATTCGGGGTCAGCAGAAGCTCGGCATTGGGAACTTCGTAACTTAGACAGTTTTACTGTAGTTTACAAGCATGGAGTGCATGTGTGAGTCACCATTGAAGAAATATTAATGAGCTCGCAGTGTACCTCAGTAGAGCCCGGGATCAAGGGCTTTTGCAGGGCCTGAGGATGATGAAGCCGAGCCCTAAGCCTTTCAAAGCCTGACAGAGGGCCCGGCTCTGCTCACTGGGCTCAGGGCTCAGAAGCCTACTTGTAAGAAGCCGCATTTCTTGTTTTGGGTCATTGACTTTGTCCTCGCCTGCGTTCTTCTTCTTTCTTGGCCCACCCACCCACCCTCTTTCGCACTGGAGGAAGATTCGGTTACCTCCCTCTTGTGTACCGAGATCGGGTTGGCGTGAACTTGTGAAGGTCGCTCCTGAGTCCTCTTGTTTTATTTCCATCTTTTCTGGTGCCAATATCTGGTACATGATTAACTATCATACTCACGATAAACTCCTCGCTCATGTCGTCAAATGCTCACTCGGCTTCGTCGGTCTTTCGGATCAACTTTATCTGATAAAAAAAGTAGTCCTTACACTTCTGCGAAAAAGTTCTGCCTTGCATAGTACGCGCCAATGCGCTACTAGTATGTAACGCGCCAAAATCGAACTCCACGCACCTCGGCCATGTAAATATCAGAACCCCGTCTTTCATATAAAGCATCCGTCCTCATCGCATCTCTGCCAATCATCAGTCATGCGCCCTTTGAAGTCTCTCTTGCTGCCATTGTATCTACTCTATCGACCAACCGTTGTCCAAGGGGCTGCAGTGCTCAATAACATAACTGACGCATTCATTGAAAAAGTACTGTCTGATTGGGGGTCTCCTGGCGGTGTAGGGGTTGCGGTTGTTCGAAGAGATGGCCAAGGCGGCAATTGGACTGTCGAGACGAAAGGTTATGGGGTTGCGACCGCCAATGGGAGCCAAGTAACAGAAAATACTCTCTTTGCTATTGGTTCCAACTCCAAGGCGAGACCTTTCTCGTCGAACGTAGGAGTGAATAATAATTTTGTGGGCAGCTTTTCAATATTCTCGCCACTGGACTTCTGATCAACAATGAATCTATTGTTCCACGCCTTTCTTGGGACTCGAAATTAGCATCAGTCATACCGGGTTGGGGTTTAGAAGACTCCATCGCGACGAACCAAGCGTCGATAATTGATCTCATGAGCCACCGTACTGGCGTTCCCCGCCATGACCTGTCTTACAAATGGTCTGATAATTTACCAGCGGTCGTATGTTGTGTACCCAAATCTCAAGCGTATGGTTACATATTCACCTTATTTCAGATCAAAAAGCTGGGATTTCAACGGCCGTCAGCAGAGTTTCGCTCTGTGTGGCAGTACAACAATAACATGTACACAACGCTATCTTACTTGCCCACTGCGCTTTTGCCATCCAAGATTCCTTTCGCGCGCTATGTGAAGCAACATATCTTAGATCCTCTCGGCTTAATGTCTACAACATATTCTTACGACGTAGCAAAAACCGGTCATCTCGCCGATGGTTTCACGAGACAGAATATAAACTTTTCTGTTGACCCGTTTGGTGGGACTCCTAAGACATTGCCATACTGGTCAACGGATGGAGGTGAAGATGGGAATCGTGAGTTACTATTACTCACCTAGAGACTCGTACTTACTGATTCTTACTTTTGAAGTGTTATCTGGAGCCGGAGGTATTATAAGCAATGCCGTTGACATGGCAAGTGAATTCACAAGAGTAGCTTGTTTATGCTTGTCTAAACTATTTTTAGGCGACATGGCTTCAGATGTTGCTTCTCAATGGTGCTAAACCTGGTACCGACATCCACATTGTCGGCGCCGATGTCATTGAGAAAGCGGCTACGGGAATTACCGTCGTTAGCGGTTCAGCGTACGTTTCTGTTTACGTTTCTAGCACCGCACACTAACAATTACTTGTAGGTCATTCCCAGAGCTGTCACCCTCAGTTTATGGAGGTGGACAGATTGTGAGCACTTATAGAGGTCATGGTAAGTACAGTCACGAGTCAAGGTCTTAAATCCACCTGTCTTACTCCGAATAAAATTGTAGAGGTTGTCGAACACACCGGTGGGGTGCCTGGTTAGGAGTTTTATCGAATTCCTTTGCGACTTCAGTCTAATTCCAATTACAGGATTCACCTCTGTAGTAACGCGTCTCCCATTTGATAACCTCGGAATCGCAGTCTTGAGTAATGACGAAATCTACGGTGGCTATATCATGAATGTCATTCGGTATTATCTCATAGACGAGGCTCTTGGTCTCGATAAGGTCGATTGGAACGCCAGGTATGACACTTTTCGCCTAAATGTGTCGGTTTGTGTTCTAAAGCCCTCTTACAGATATCAGCAGTTAGTGATTTCGGCTGGACCACCCCTAACGTTCCCTCGTCCCCCTAATGCAACCCTTCCATCAGTGCCTTTTACTTCCCTGGCCGGCATATATGACAATGGAGGGTATGGCGATGCCGAGCTTTGCTATGTTTCCAATTCAATGTATCCTACTGAGTCCGAATCATGCCTAGAGCTGAATGCTAACCTCTCTACAATTCTTCCTGGGGCAGTTGAACCAGGTGTTCCGACATTTATCATCAAGTGGGACAGCCCTTGGGCGTCTCATGTGAAGCTCAGTCACTTCAATGAGAACCAGTTCAACGCCAGTGCGTTGCTGAGTGTCGTTAGTCTTTTCATTTCTGTACTTTGACTGTAAATGATGATGAAGTCGCCTTCCAGCCCAATAAAGACCAGGGATCTGAACCTTTTTGGACATACAGTCAAGGCCTTGGTGCTAACGCGGACTTTGTCATTGACGGAAGCGATATCGGTTTTGCGCTGACAGGCATTTGGGGAGCTGGCGCTGGTGTCCTAGGTCCTCAGGGTTCAACTGCTCGAGATCGCGCTGAAGTTTGGTTTGACAAAGTCTGAAAATCTAGTTTATTGTACCAGTGCCATGATTTCAGAGTGATTACATGTCATCATGTATCGAAGTAGTTCAATATTATCCATATCATGTGTTAGGCGATAGCCGCCTTGCAAGCGACAATTTCGATGCACTGGCAAGTGACATCTTCTACATGTACAGTATATCTATGAGCATGGTCACCAATTAGAACGGCGGTAAGCAAAATTGGGACAGTGAATGCCAGTGAAAGGATTCTAAATGCTCATCAAGAGAATTTTTCACTCTATCTGAATAATACACAAATGATTCGTGATGAGATAGTGGTATACCAAGGAAAATGCAGGGGGTAAGAATGCAGAATCATGTGCCAGCCAGTCAACCCTCGAATGAGATATCAAAAATTAAAATCATGTGGATGGAATCAACAAGTCCGATGAGGACGACTCAGACGCCGGCGATGACTGAAGTGAAACTTAGGCTTGAGAATCACTAGTGTCAAAATACACGATGGACCAGTGCATTCATGAACTAAGGGTCCCGGGTTCTTCAAATAAACTTGAATAATGTGAATGAGGATCAAGAGACAAAGGTATCGGAGACATGCGTCTGAAGTACTAATAAAAAGTCTTAGACCCAACCAAAAGGCTGATGAACCCAGTGAGATTGTTGATGGGGGTCACTGTAGTGCATAGTAAAGGGCGAGGACAAGAGGATTTTGTTAAAGAGACGGTCCCGACCCTAGGCTTGGCAAGCTCATACCTTCATCGAATTAAACGCTGGCTCTTGCATTACTCATCGACAAAGTCCCAAAGATCAGCCAACAACTAGAAGGGGAACAGAAAATTGCTGTAAGGCGCCTGTATT
>JAGGAW010000050.1:6699-29995 GCA_017657375.1 Termitomyces sp. T27 | reverse complement strand
TAATATACTATAACGATCGTGACCGTTTTCCAGAAAGGAGTCAGGGTTTTTTCTACTGGCATCGTGACCAACGCCTTCCACTCATAACGGGTGAAGTCCGCTTTCGGGTCACAGAGACCTCTGACCCGTCGTCTTTCAAACACGGCTTTGACCTTCTGAAGGTTGATGGAGTGTTGCCCTGGTCCATCCCTGTCATTTTTTTGAAGTCTCCTCTCAAGGAACTGGCCATTCAAGATGGTCTTGGAGATTCGACGACCACAGGCTCCATGATCCGCACTCCAGGTATCTATTTGACCTTCTTGGAGCAGCCATTCGTGGTAAACTTGGAAGGGTGCCGACAGATCAAGATTTTCATTCTCGGGAGGGGTGTTGAGTCAGTTTCGATGCTGCAATTATTCCCAGATTCTTCGAGACCCTGTGGCCCAATGCTCAAGGGTGAGTCTTGGATGAACGGTCTCTTGATGACTTGTAAGGTTACGGGTATCCAGGGAAATTACTGGTTTCCTTCGAACAGGTGCCATCACCAGAGGCTGGATTGAACGCCACGTCGATTGTCCTGCGAGTCCTGAAGGTTCTTGAACCTATCGAACCGCTTGTCGAGAATGATGTAGTACATGATATAATTCCGACACCAGGTGCCTTACTGAAACGCTGTATTCGCGGTCAAATTGGAACTAGGGTGTTTGAACACCCATCTTTGAGACTTCTTCCGAGCATCACAGGCACATCTCCCCCGTGCGCAGTCTTATCTTTTTGCGTCTTCTTTGCACTAAGCAAACCTCTTCTCATTAGCCCATCTCTTTCACACGGCCTCAAAGACGTCTCATCTAAAATGCGAAAAACGTTATCTTCTGGTGGCAACAGGACGATCAGTACGTTAGACCCATGCCGCCTGCAACCTTCAGACTTCATTGTCCTTTCTAACCGGATGATGGTACACATTCGGGGACAGTTCGACTCACCTAAGTCAGCCCGACTCCAGTACTTAGCACTCATGCCCTTTCCTCCTAACACCCATGGTTTCTTCTATATGCATCTCAACCCTCGTCTACCATTGCTCAGCGGTCATATTCGATTCCGGGTGACACCATCTAATGACCCAGCACAATTTGAAAACGGAACCGACCTTTTGGACTCTTACGGCGAACCGTGGCACCTCAATGCACTACAGATTGGACAATCTCGTTCCCTTTCTCATCTGAAGGAAAAGTTGTACCATGATGGTTATACTGAGTTTGTGGAGGCTATATCGACTCTTCCCTTACAGCGTAAATCCAAATTACGACGAGAGCTGTATTACCTGGAGCAGCCATTTGTTCTCGACTTGTCTCACGTTATACATGATTTGAGCTGCGTCTCATCTGGTCAAGTCCGAAATGCTTGCCTTGTGGATTTTTTTAAAAATTGGAGACGGGGACGTCCTAGATCCGAGACTTGCCCTTACACAGGTGCGTATATTGGAATCACAAACCTGTTTGTTTACTCATTGCCTTGGCGCAGGACGGATTGTTGTACGCTTCGAGCGGTCGACTTTACCAGAACATTCAGGGGGGGATTACGTAGTCATACGCGTTCTGAAAATACTCGAACCCATCAAGCTCGTCGATCCTAATTACGATATGTATGTTCCTATGCCACGTCTTGGCTCTCTGCTCGTCAAAGCCCAAAACATTGTGCGCTCGTATAACCTTGACAAGCTTAGTCTAGATCTTTGTGGCCTTAGATATCTGCCTAGTTGTCCAGATGTCGAGCCAGATCTGTGAGTGTTTTTCTCCTCCTGGAAGGGGTACACCTGACTGTCTACTTGCTACACAGTGAATCGTTCCATTTACCACAAACTCGGGTTTAACCCTTTGGTGGATTATCGGACGATATGAACTGGGACACTGCCGGGATCACTGGCAAATACTTCACAAAACCACGCTACATATATACCTAATAATCGAGCGTCGTCCGCGTATTATTTTCAACCTTTTCATTAGAATAATCATAATTAGAACACCACAAGATACTGCAAACAATAAGCAAAAAAGCGCGACCGACGTGTCTACATCGGACGCGCTAGTGGGTTCCACGTGACTTGTTCTCTCCATCGTCATGGTCCTCGTCCTCGTCATTGGCGACCTCCACATCCCGCACCGCATCCACGACCTGCCCGCCAAGTTCAAGAAGCTCCTAGTGCCCGGCAAGATACAGCAGATTCTGTGTACCGGGAACGTGTGCGATAAAGAGACATACGAGTACCTCAAGACTATTTCGCCGGATGTGCATGTGGTCCGGGGGGACTATGACGAGGTGCGTGGTGCTTGGAGAGAGAGAGGATGGTGAATTGACGCATGGTGTATGGTAGAGCGCGCTGCCGCTGTCGATCACGATGGTGCATGCGCCGATAAAGATCGGCGTCATACACGGGCACCAGTGCGTGCCCACCGGCGACATCGACTCGCTCGGCGCGATTGCGCGGCAGATGGACGTCGATGTGCTCGTGTCGGGGCACACGCATACGTGCGTTTTCTGCTCATTGCGTGGCCTGCGGCGGTGCTGATGTCTGTGCGTGCGCAGCTTCCAGGCGGTGATAGTCGACAACAAGTTTTTTGTTAATCCGGGGTCGGCGACGGGCGCGTGGACGGGCGCGCATAGCGGGTGAGTACCTACTTGGCTTGTCCTGCGTTTGAGCACGCTCTGACCGACGCGCAGGGACCCGACGCCCTCGTTTGCGCTCATGGACATCCAGGGCCCGGTTATAGTGACGTATGTCTACCAGCTGATCGAGGGCGAGGTGCGCGTGGAGAAGGTCGAGTGGCGGAAGGAGGTGGAGACGGTGCCCGGGGCGCCGAGAAGCACGGTTATGCCGCAGAATATACCGACGCCCACGCCGGGCAGTCCGCAGCCTGGGTCGGTCTGGTAGTGCTTGTGTGTAGGGTCTTGAGATAGATCGAAATGCTTGTTGTAGAACGTTGGGGGATGGTTATCACAGAAAGTAGAAGTATACCCCCATGTCAAGCTACCTTTCCTCAAGTCTTCAGATGTTCTCAACAAATCTATAACTAGCGATGTATGTAATGTATGACAGTAAGTAGCCGCTCTTCAAGAAATAGTATGCTAGTCCTGTAGCATGTAAATGATAAAAAGATACTCCATAAAGGTATACCCTCCTCACTCCTCCTCACTCTCAGTCTCGTACCCATCATCATCATTCCCTCCTGCGCTCTCCCTCGCAACACCACCAGTCATCTCTACAACAAGCTGGCTGCCTCCCTTGAGGGCATCTACGTCTCCAAGGCGTGTATCCGGCATCCAGGGTATCTCCTTGCGCGGGTAGGTGGACACGAGTTGAAAGCCCCACCATTCCGGTGGAGAGGCCAGCTGCTTTTCAAGGCACGCTTCGAGGTCGACAGAGTCGCATGCGTCGCCTCCAGGCGAGGTTGTCGGGTCGTCGGACGGAGAGAGGGAGGACGGGACGAGCTGGGCGTCGACGAATGCGTAGAGGGACGTGAGGGACTGGGTGGGGGCGAAGGTGTGGATGATGCGGCCGCCGGCTGGGAGGCGAACGGCGATGCGCAGGCCTGCAGCGGGGGACAAGGCTTTGGAAGCGAGTGCGCGCCGGACGAAACGCCGCCAGGCTAAGCGGGTCTGCTTGAAGCGCTCGAGCGCAACCTGGTGCTGGCGCTGGCGCTCGGCCTGTGCCTTCTGCGCCCGCGCGCGCTCGGCCGCCTCGCGCTCCGCGGCGAGTTTGGACTCGATGCGCGCGCGGTCGCGGGCGGCGGTGGCGAGGAAGGCGGCGTCCTGTTCGGAGCGGAGGAGGCGGTCGCGCTCGCGCGCGGCGTGTTGGGACTGGAGGCGCGTGAGGAAGGGGGTCACGCGGGGCAGGAGCTGGGTGGTGAGGTGCGTGGAGAGGGAGGAGGCGGAGGTGGGCCCGGAGGGAGAGCCTTGGTGCCGCGAGAGGACGGTGAGGGCGGGCGAGGGGCTGGACGACGGGCGGGACGAGGAGGACGGGTTGCGCCGGGGTTGGAGGGCGACGAAGGCGACGAAGGGGTAGGCGGTTGCTTGCAGTTTTTCAGCGGCTGGTGGGAGTGAGTAGGGTGTAGGAAGGACAAAAAAGTGTGGCTCACCGCTGTAGGCTTCTTGGTCGCGCACGTCGCCGCCCCAGACGACGATGTTGTTGTCGTAGAGGAGGCGCACAAACTCGGGGTTGGTGAGGGTAGCCCTGGGGGTTGTAAGCATGCTGAAGACGGAGAATAGAGAGCTAGATACCTCTTGAATTCTGGGACATCGTCGTGTTCTTCGCTGACGAGAACGATACAGCCGATGCGTGCTTCGCGCTCACACGTGCGCAACGCCTGGTCGTAGCTGCCGAGAGTAAAGTCCGGGAGGATTTTGGTGTCGTCTGGGAGTCTCGCGCGAGCAGTGAGAGTGGACGGGCCTGCTGCGGCTGTGTCGACCGCGGTGGTTCGGCCGGCACTGATGGACACGGCACCTGTTTCCTCCTCCAGCTCGCGCACCCAGCGGTCAGGGCCGCCAAAGCTGCGGCGTGGTCGTGGAGTGTAGAAGGAGAGGCCTGTGAAGCGGAACTGGGGCACAGGGATGCGCAGGAGACCGAGAATGAAGCGAAGGATGTTGGAGAGGATGTGCAGGGGAACAGCAAAGACGGCAAAGAGGGGCCTCGCTGCGAGCTGGTACAGCGACGGCGAGCGAGGCGGAGGGCGCACAGCAGAGTCGTCGATCTCGAAACGCTCCATTGCGGGCTGCTCGAAGAGGAGGTCGACTGCGCGCTGCTGAGCTGTTAGAGAGTGTGCAGTCCACCAGGCCAGTGCTCACCTGGACATCCCAGTCGACGCTGTCGAGGACACTGATGGCGACGTCCTCGTCTGCTCCGTGCACGACAGCCTGCAACGCTGCGAGCGCGTCACGCTGCCCGGCGTCGAGGTGGCTCGTCATCAAAATGTTTCCGGCTAGGACCGTGATTTCCTCTCTTTTGTTAGACACATCCATGCTCCGCCCCCGGCTGGCACGTCTTCTCCACTCTTCGGTCCCTCGTCGAGCCCTCTTTGACCCCAAAACCGTAGACCGGGCAGAGGACGATGTCGACGTCTGCATCGTCGGCGGTGGCCCAGCTGGCCTCAGTGCCGCTATCCGTCTGAAACAGCTCGAACGCGACAGAGGCAATGAGATCCGCGTCGTCGTTCTCGAAAAGGGCAGCGAGGCAGGCGCACACATCGTCTCGGGCGCAGTCATTGAACCACGCGCACTCAACGAGCTCCTCCCCGACTGGAACCAATTGCGTGATCACCCCCTCACCACCCCCGCCACCTCGTCGAGTATGCGGTTCTTTACCGAAAAATTCTCGATTCCCATACCACATCCTCCGCAAATGAGCAACCATGGGAATTATATCGTCTCGTTGTCTGCATTCACACGCTGGCTTGCTTCTGTGGCGGAAAACGAGTACGGCGTCGAGATATATCCTGGCTTTGCGGCTGCACAGCTGCTATACTCCAAGGAAAAGGACTCTGTGGATCCCTGGGGAACCCCCGCCCAGAGTGTGCGCGGTATCATCACTAATGAGGTTGGTCTTACCAAAGGGTTCACACCCAAGTCGTCTTTTGAGCCCGGCATGGCTTTCAACGCCAAGGTCACCCTCCTTGCAGAGGGCGCACACGGGTCTCTTTCAAAGCTTGCTATTCAAAAATACAATCTCAGGAAAGAGTCCCAGCCGCAGACTTATGGCATCGGCGTAAAGGAGGTCTGGCGCGTTGATCCCGCAAAACATCAACCTGGCAAGGTTGTACATACGTTGGGATGGCCGTTGGATATGAAGACCTATGGCGGTGGGTTTGTTTATCACATGGGTGATGGGCTCGTTTCGTTGGGTCTGGTGATCGGTCTTGACTATCCCAATCCATACCTATCGCCGTACCGCGAGCTCCAGGTGAGTGCTTGTGAATACTAATGAACACACTCTCTAAATACGATGTAGCGCATGAAACACCACCCATACTACCGCGACCTCCTCGCCGGCGCCGAGCGCCTCGCATACGGCGCCCGCACGCTCAACGAGGGCGGGCTGCAGTCCGTGCCCAAGCTCCATTTCCCCGGCGGCGCGCTCATAGGGTGCTCCGCGGGCTTTGTGAACATCGCCAAGATCAAGGGCACGCACAACGCGATGAAGAGCGGGATGCTCGCCGCGGAGGCGGCGTACGACGCCGTGCAGACCGCGGCGGAGGGCAGCGCCGCCGCCGCAGATATGGGCGCGTACGATCGCGCGTTGAGGAAGTCGTGGGTCTGGGAGGACCTCAACGAGGTGCGGAATCTGAGACCGTCGTTCGGCACGGGGCTGGGCGTGTGGGGCGGGATCGTGTATTCGGGGATTGATGCGCTGTTGTTCAGGGGCCGGGTGCCGTGGACGTTTAGGCGTGCGCCGGTGGAGGAGATGGAGCGGGTGAAGGAGAGCGGGGGGAGTCTCGATGCGGCGCATACGCAGCGCGCGCGCGGGCACGCGCCGATTGAGTACCCCCCGTTCGAGGCGCCGTTGTCGACGGACTTGATGACGTCCGTCGCGCTGACGGGGACGAACCATGCGGAGGACCAGCCGGTGCATTTGAGGGTTGTGAGGACGCGGGAGTTTGCGAGGGAGGTGGAGGGCGAGGAGGTGGAGAGGGCGGAGGCGGGGGTGGGGGTGGAAGGGGAGGAGAGGAGGAGGGGGAGGAGGGAGCATGTGAGGGTTAATACGGAGGAGTATGCGGGGCTGTTGGGCAGGGCGTGTCCGGCGGGCGTGTATGAGTATGTTGAGGCGGAGGAGGGGGATCGGGCTGCGCAGGAGGAGGGGTGGAAGGGGACGAAGCTCGTTATTAACTCGCAGGTGCGTGTTGTGTTGCTCGTTTGGTGCTTGGGAGCGGTGGACTGATTTGAGGGCAGAATTGTATTCATTGTAAGTTGTGTGATGTTAAAGTGCCGACGCAGGATATTACGTGGACTGTCCCGGAGGGTGGGGGAGGCCCGAAGTATAGTGAGTCGTCTTGGTTCGAATGTTTTGCTGGTGCTTGACGATACGTAGGTCTCACATAGAAGGAAAATCGGGTCTGTGTATCATATGTAGATCAAAACACGCAATGTCACCCAAGATATCTCAGGAGGAGTTTTTCATGCATGGCCAAATTTCACATATCTACTGAGCTCTCGTTTTGGGCAACTGGGACATTGTACAATGTCTTGAGCATCACAATGGGGTCGGGAATACTTCACAATGGTCGTATATTTGTCTTAAAATTGCAAGGTTACTTTTGACTTAGCTTGTAGTCGAGCAAACGTCGGAAAGATCGAGTCCAGATTTCTGCCATGCTATGTATAACCAAGTTCAGGTCTGTCGTATGCTCTTCATCATAAGGTAGGCTTCCGTATCGGTGCAACATCAAGTTACAGAGACTCGCGGCCGGGGTTGCTCTGCTGCCTGAGAGGAATGCCCGGGGGTGACGACGTAGATCTTGTAGATAAAGCAGGGCCGGTAAGCCACCAGCGGGTATATAAGACTGAATGAACCGAGAATTAATGAGAGAATTGAGTTCGGAGAGAGCGAGCAATGTATCGATAGTCAACATCAGTGGGTTCTTGTAGAGTAGGGGGTTGTGCCACTGTGCTAAGAAGGATAATGGCATTATAGATCGAGATGACGCTGTTCAGGATCATTGCTCTAACAGGCTCCAAGTTGCAGCCTGAGAATCGACGCGACGCGACGCGTTTGTTTGTCACTGCTGGGTACTAGTCGATGTAACCTCTTGTTCTTTTTGTCAAATCCTAGTCACGGTCGTACGTATACCACTGGATCCAGGTATCTGAAATCCTCGACTCTATCACGACGGTACAGACTTGGACATCTACAACTCTCGTTGTCTACTTCATGTACCGACAGCTGTGGCATTCTCAATCCACTTAGCGACGGGCCTTCCTTAAGAGGACAAAAAACCTCTATACCGTTGCTGGGGCACTTGTCGCAAATGGCTGTAACTGGAAAACATGGCCATTGTCTTTTGGAATCTCCTTTAAAGGCTATTTTCACAAAAACGGGCTCAACCAATCTGTCGTTATTCCCTTATTCTGCTATCGTCGGCGGCGCTTTGGCCGCCTCCTGCCTCTCTAGGATGATTGGTTCGCTATACCACTTTTTTCTCGCCTTTTAGAGTAATAATGCAAAAAGTGGGTGAAAACCAATCCTGCTGCTCAGGACCTTCGAGGATGGGGGGTTACTTTAAAGGCGAGGCGCCGTCGGGGAGATCCTCACTGCAAACGCCCCGCCCGCGATATACAAAGTCCTTCCGCACTTTCCCCGCCCTTCAGTGCTTCTATTCTCGATCATCGGATCATGTCTCGTCCTGTGGGTCCTGATGATCACTGCATAAGCGCCCACTAACTCACTTTCTTTATTTTTAGAAGGAAATCAATACCGAACCTTGCAAGGTATGCGGAATAATCATCCGCTACAAAGGCGATGTATCCCGTCATGAGCAGCTTCACAAACCCAATGACGCCGTTGTGTAAGCCGATTCTCATGTACGAGCCTAGCTCTTAATTGACTCGAACTCCCAGGATGTTTAAATGCCCTTATGAGGGATGCGCTTATCAAACTCTCCAAAAGTCGAATCTGAATACTCATATTTTTACACAGTAAGCACCACATTTCCCTTGAAGGTCGTCACTAATGAATATTCTTCAGTACTGGCGAGAAGCCTCATGCCTGCCTGGACTGCGATTACCGTACAGCTGATCCTGGATGCCTAACCCGGCACAGGAAAAGGAAACACGCGTATGTCCCGAACAGAAAGACTGGAAAAGCGAAGACTTCGACTGGTACTAAGCAATCACGGCGCCACGCACCTTACAAGCGCAAAGAAGTTGCCTTGTCGCCTTCTCCTACCCCCGTATCTGAGCTCCTTCCTGAAGACCTCTCTGCCACCCTGGCCTCCGCATATCCCAGTTTCGGTACCTCCAATGTGTCCTGTGGCGAGGCTCAAGACGATAGGTTCTCATTTACCTGGGATAAATGTCTTCTCCCTCCGGAAGGAGCATCATTCCCCTTGGAATCATTCACATCACTTGATTTCCTCCCTTCCGACCTCTCTACCGCAGTGGACACTTGCAGTCAGCTTTTCGGTGGCATCGATTACTCTTTCGATGACATGGATCTACTTTCACAATGTCCTCGGACTATCTGTCCTGCAGAGACATATCTCATGGAGTCTGCACCCGTTTCTTCAAGCGAGGATCTTTCATGGATTTTCGACCCAGCCGCGATCCAAACGGCTACTGAGACTATGGCCAGTAGCAACGAGTATTACTATGGATTACCTGAATCATCGTACTCGCTCGATTCATATCCTTCCTCCTCCGCTTCTACTCCTGAATCCTACTTCTCTGATTGCTCAACAGATTCCTCCTTCCTTTTCTCTTCATCACCCTCTCCATCAGCTGCAGATTGTAGCTTTACTGAATTCCAGTCACCAACTCCTCAGTCTGGCTTTCTTACTGTTTCTCTCTGACACCCAAACTCTACACTGTATCTTTATTGTTATATATTTTCCCATCGATTTTCTCATACCGCACTGTACTATACCATCGCATTGCATTTTCTATAGATAGATACCATAGACATGGCAAATTTTATCGAATTCTGTCTTTTAGTCCGCGTAGAAACCCCAAGGGTAGAACTCAGGCTCAGACCAGTCAAGAGACTGATGCAACTAAGAGCACATTGAGGCCAGGATCCTATTTCTCTGATTGCTCAACCCATATCTCTCTCTTGTCCTCCTTTCCATTATCCCCTTCATCGAACGCAGAGTGCAACTTCAGTGATTTCCTGTCATGTACCTCCAGATCTCTGGCTGATCCTTTCTGGTCGTTCTGATATCTGTACTTGTGTCTGTTCCACTTATACTATATGTACATTTTTTGTCTACTACCATATGGCTGCATTTACAAACTCTAAGCTGTTTGGAGACTCGGAAGCGTTGAGTGGCCCCATTCTGTTTCGACACCTGCTAGCCACCCGAGAGATTCAACCGGAGTGGGCTCGTTCCTGCGAACAAGTCCGTAGTGGAATAGGTCGTGAATACCGCCTTGAAGCTTCAGACCTTCTGCGGGGGTTGTGTACGTTGGTCATTAGTATCTGGCAATGACGCGTGAAACTTTGAGGGCGTTGATCAATCACTGACATTTGCAGGTTTCGTGAGTAATTTGATTGCAGTTTTGTCTGCAGATGGCTGGACTGAGATTCGTTGAATACAAAGCAACAGTACCGGACATATCAAATGTAAGCCAAGTGACGTGAGTCGACCGAGGTTCCAACGGAAAATCAAGTAAAATATCAGAAGATGTGATATCCACTTATGCCATCGATCCAACGACATCTGCATCCACATTTTGCCAAACTGTTGATTGTGAAAGAAAAAGCGTACTTCTCGACTGAGTCGACCCAGGCTCGAACTGAGGACCTCCTGTGCACATCGATGTGAGACAGATGCGATAACCAACTACGCCATCGACCCCTTGTTGGCCAAATCGTCTCCGTGGGGACAGCTTACGATCAACGGAAGAAAGCCTCGTGAAAATGAAGTGAGCCGATCGAGATTCCAATGAAGGATCAGTGGTGAAGCTGGATAAAGGATTCCAGATAGAAGATGCGGTCGTCCCAGATCGCGCAATGAGCATCAATTGAGACCATAGATATACAGACAAACTCCAACCCACCCATAACTCCTTTCAAGAACTCATTTCTCCTCTCACGCTCTCCCAAACTTTCGCCGCAACACCCTCCATCTCCTCAATCCACACCTTCCCACCTCCGGAATCCGCAGTTTCTCTCTTCTGCCGCTCGATAAGACCGTACGGCACGCCACTATCGCCAGAAGCCGACAACCCCGGCACAAGCGGGAGTTCTGCGAGGATTGGAATTTTTAGACGGCTGGCAGTTTCTCGAAAATGGTCCGGCGGCCCGAAGAGATACTGCGAGTGTGGAGGAGGGGTTGTTGTTGAGGAGGAGCAGGTAGGGCAGAGATAGTATGAGTTGTTGAGGACAAGCCCCGTTATCTGACGGAATAATGATCAGGCCATGTTCGAAACGAGATTAGGTTGTGGAGGAACTTACAGGGACGGAGACCTTACGGAGCATCGAAATCCCTTTCTTCACATCTGCGAGGGCGACATTTTGAGGTGTTGATACAATGACGGCACCTGGTTCCAACTTTGTTCATGCCAAAGCAAACCCAAGGAGAACAGACATACCATCAACTTTTACCAGCTGACCCAACGTCAGAGGTACGTCGCCTGTCCCCGGAGGCATGTCGACCACAAGAACGTCTAACGGCCCGCCATTCTGCGACCAGTCAACCTCAAACAGAAGCTGCTGTACAGCCTTTTGCACCATTAGGCCGCGCCAGACAACGGCCGTGTCATCTGTTGAATCCGTTTCTGTATCACGGGGAAGAAGATACCCCATGGACATCGTTGGGAGTCCGTGGTTGATGAGGGGGCGAAGAGCATTAGCTGAACGTATGTCAGAAACTGTTTAGCTTTATACCGAAACGCAAAGATGGACCTTGGGTGAGCTCAGGTTCTCCACTGTTTTGCAGGCCCATGAGAGTGGGCACAGAGGGCCCAAACACGTCAAGATCGAGTATACCGACGCGTAACCGTGTAGAGGTCATCGCGTCTTTTAATCCTGACAGACTGAACGCGAGGTTCACTATGCAACGCTTTTCAGCATCTTGTATGAAACCAAAGTCGCATTTCTGGTGTACGCACCCGCAATTGTGCTCTTCCCAACACCACCTTTGCCACTCGCAACAGCGATCACCTTCCGCACGTTTGGTATATTCCGCTTCACGATTGGCCCACCTCTTCGAGGTATTTGTGGGGGTACACCGTGCCGTGGTAGCCCCTATGAAATCATCAGAATGGGTCGAGACACGTTGTAATAGGACGTACAAGAGGATTCTCATGGTGGACAGACGACGTTGTACCGAAGAGACGTCGAAGAGGCTGGCGGCGAATCATGAACGTTGCATGAACAAGTACAAGGCGAAGAACACGTTATTTGTGCTGAACAAACAATTAATAAATAACGCGTCCCAGCGCGTCCCCCTCACTCACCGACCACGATGTTATCAACAGCAATGGCCATCGACGCACTCAACCTCCCGAAACCCGTGCTCGATGAGTTCATTGTCCCCGACCTCTCTTCCACCCCAACTGTACTACATCCGTACTTTGAGTCTGTTCGCACCCTCCACACCTGAAAGTACGTTTCTACTTTCTACGGTACCGACCGGAAACTGATGAAATGGGAACGTAAATTATAGACTGTGACATCAACTAACGCAAAAGCTGAAAGAGTTTTTCGATGACGAGCAGAGTAGGCCGTACAGCGTGGATGTGTTTGAGCAGTTCGTGAGGGATCTCGAGGGGAGATAAATCGGCTGAAGCTCGCGGAAATGGGTGTTAAGGCCTCAAAGGAGATTGATAGTACGTTTCTTCTCCCTGGAGTATTGCTGATGGTGTACTGGTAGGTTCACTCTATTTGGAGTAGACCCACAAACGCACTTGGGGTTCTTGACTTCGTTGTTGTCGAGGATTGATAAAGAGAAGTCGTAGGAGGCACATGTACTCCGCCTGGCGATGATTGCGTATGCCAAGCTACTGTATGGGGATCTGGAGGGGACAAAGACAGATATGCACGCGGCGTGGAAGGTACTGGATACAATCGAAGGTGTGGATAATGGTGTCAATGCAGCGTATTATGGTGTTGCGGCGGATTATTACAAGGTGTGTCTCAACTGGATTTCTTGCATGGGTGGATCCTGAAACGGATATGACTCCTGAAGAGAGGTTGGGAAGGGCGCATGATCTGGGTATATCAGCGTCCCTTGGAGACACCATCCATAACTTTGGCGAGCCCGCGAGTATGCTTGTTGCTTTGATAATGCTTGCTTGGCTCAGATATGGTATGGTTAGTTGATGCATCCAATATTGGACGCGCTAAACGGAACGCCTCATGAGTGGATTAAAAAGTTGCTGTTTACGTTCAACGAGGGCGGTATTGGCAAATTTGAGGCGCTTGTATCACTCTTTCCGCAAGAAGTAAGTGAATGTTTATCGAACTCCGGTATTATTGCTGCTAATGAAGCTCAGCCGATTTTCCAAGAGAATTACGCATTATTGCGCCAGAAAATCTGTCTCATGGCTCTTATAGAGTCTGTATTCAGGCGAAGTGCGAATAACAAGACTATGACTTTCCAGACGATAGCAGAGGACAAGATTACCTGTCGATGAGGTAGAGCCCTTGGTCATGAAGGCTTTGAGGTAAAGTACACGGCTTCTTGTGCCTACACTAGACTGACAATCTCCATAGCCTCAAGCTCATTCGTGGTTCTCTTGATCAAGTTGACCAAAAGGCCCACATTACATGGGTCCAAACATGCGTGCTTTCGCGAAAGCAGGTTGGGATGCTGGCGCATTTGGTCGACTTGAACTCGATGGCCCATTGAACCCCTATCGTAGATTCAACCAGACTCGATCACCCTTGATCCTGAGTTCGTAGGGTTTTTGGCTCCTCCATCAAAACTGACGATGACTGTTCACGGAAAGTCTGCGGACATTCCTTTTGCGCGATTGTCTCTGCAAAGATTGAAAATTTCTGGCAAGGCGGACGAGACGGAGGATGATGAAGTGGACGATGACGGGAAGAAAGTCTCAAGAGAGTAAAGAGAACGGTGAAGGCAGCCTGGAAAGGGCAAAAGCCTTATGGGGTTCGTATAGCCTTGTACCTTCCCTCATAATGCTCAGGAGTTTACAGATATCTCCGGAAACAACGCAAAAACGTCATCGGTCCTGCTGCGGTATATATATTTCTGTTTCATTAGGAGTGTAGAAGAGCACGGATGGAGGCGAAGAATGGCGGAGAGGAGTCAGGTAAGGCATCTACTTTAGATAGGTTCAAACTTACTCCGTCATGAGAATATTGTAGAATACAGAGTACCATATTTTCTACTTAGTCCTAGTAGTTTGCGTGTCCATACGTGTTCATACGTGTCGTCCGGTGTCATGATTATTTAGGGTCACTCGCGACTCAAATTTCTCGGTACATCGCGTACCATCATGATCGACACCAACGTTTCTCCATCTTCACCGCGCGATGCTCAACCAACAATTGGGCTCATTGGCATGGGTGCTATGGGTAGAATGTATGCAAAGTACCTCTCCGAGGCAGGATGGTTAAAGTGAGATCCGCTGACTGGATCTTTTGCGAGATTGATTTCTCATCCTGCAGAATCAATGTTTGCGACCTCCCCTCTCAGCACGCAAATCTCGTACGGGACTATGCTGATGAGCCCAACATAACACCCCTTCCAGACGGCCATGCTGTCTCCCGCTCGTCTGACTTCATCATGTACTCAATTGAGGCGAAGAACATTGGCGAGGTGGTGCGGCAGTATGGGCCATGTACGTCCCAACATTGATTTTCGAGGATTTTGGACCGATGATACATCATCAAGCAACAAAGGTAGGAGCGATCGTAGCCGGTCAGACATCCGTTAAAGCACCGGAGCGGGAGGCGTTTGAAAGATACCTTCCTGTAGATGTTCACATTGTGTCTTGCCATTCCTTACATGGTCCAAGCGTCAACCCTGTCGGACAGCCGCTGGTGAGTTGCAAAAAGAGCTTATTGAAGATTAAACTGCACATCACTTCAGGTTCTTATCAAACATCGCGCTCCTCCTGAAGCTCTCACTTTGGTGGAAAATATCTTGAGTTGTTTTCACTCGCGTTATGTCTACCTTTCTTACGAAGAACATGATCTTGTCACCGCCAACACACAAGCTGTTACGCATGCTGCTTTCTTGAGGTGATTGGTTCCTACATTTCTAGAAGTTGCTACTTCTCATTCTGTTCTTTCACTAGTATGGGAACAGCCTGGGCCTCTGCCCTGTCATACCCTTGGGAGCAAGGACTCTACGTTGGAGGAATTGAAACTGCCAAAGTCAATCTTGTCCTCCGAATTTACTCGAATCTGTGGCATGTCTACGCCGGTCTCGCCATCCTCAATCCCAGCGCACGCATTCAAATTGAGCAGTATGCCAAAAGCGCGACCGAGCTTTTCAAGCTCATGCTCTCAGGCGGTAGTGGTGCAGTCGAAGAAGAAGCCAAACTCCGAGAGCGCATAGAGTGGAGCCGTGAAGTCGTCTTTGGAAATCGCAGCAGAGGCAAGAAAGAGCGGAAACCGATACTGTTGTCCCAAGAAGTCTTGGACCGTTTTAGCCTCGGTAAAATGCCAGCCCATCGGGACTCAGCGCCACCTTCGCCTTTGGAGGCATCATCTGGTCTCACGCCCCCGTCAAAGTACCGTCCCAACTCTCATCTTTCCCTGCTTGCCATGGTGGACTGTTGGGCGCATCTTGGAATCAATCCATACGAACACCTTGCACTCGCAGCAACGCCGATATTCAGACTATTCCTTGGTGTCGCGGAACACCTCTTTCTGTCGCCGTCCCTTCTTAGCAATGCCGTCCAGTCCAGCTTGTTCGACAGCTGGCATCGCTCGGATGATCTTGAGTTTGTGATTGCTGCAAGGGGCTGGAGCCAGTGCGTTAGTTTTGGAAATTTCGATCTTTACCACAAGAGGTTTGAAGAGACGAGGCTGTTCTTTGAGGGGCGCTTTGAAGAGGCAGGTAAGTTAGGCTCAGAAATGATCAAGGCAATTATGGAAACAGAAGTACTACGGGAGGAAGCGGAGGAGGGAGTAGAGTAGGTCTACCATGGGTACCTTTGATCCAACCTTTATCAAAGAAAAGAAAATTCATCAACCAAATTCTCATCTTTCGAATTCAAGTTGGCTTACATATATGTCGTGTGTCAAAAATGAAGGCAATAAGTGTTTGCCTAAAAATTTGATCGTAGCAATATGTCGTGTTGTGGACGTGTTGTTTGGCACTATTGGATTCAGGCCTTCATTTAGATCATCCACCATCACCGCCTGCCAGCCACGCGTCGTTTCTATGTCTGAACGGTCCCGACGCGATAAAACCAAATTAGACAAGCTAGCAGAGTACAAAAGGGCGCGTGAAGGTGGAAAGCGCACATTCAAGGCGAGAGTTCTCTGCTCTGTGACGCTTCTTCGTGACTAACGCTGGGTGCCAGGAAGAGGACGTAGAACTCTATGATGAGGTTACTGAGGAACAATATAGAAGCATCGTGAGAGGAAGGTTGCAACAAGATGATTTTGTCGTCGATGACGGAGTGGCAGGTTACACGGATAATGGCATGGATGATTGGACAGGTGGACGCGACGACGAATATGATTCAGAGGAAGATGCTCCAAAAAGGACTAAACGTACGTGTTTTTTCATATTCTACCGGAAAATCATGTCGAGTATGAGATTCAGCAAAGAAGAAGGCCAAGACCGACGCTCAAAAGAGCAAACCAAGGCAGAGGAACCCTTCACCGGTTGCTGCTCCATCTATTAGCGCATATCGACCAAAGGTGTCCGAAGCTGAAGAGGACGAGTTCATGAACTCGCTACTGGGCGGCATGGACTCTGTCACGACGACGGCCTCTGCCATCACGAGCAAGGTGTCTCGTAAACGTAAGCAATCGCCTGAATACGACTTTTCCGACTCATCTTCGCCTCTTCGCCCTGAATTTCGGGCACCACGTAGGAAGCCTTCATTTGAAGACGCATCGTCTGATGGATACCTCGATGATGGCGTCCCAGAACCTCCAAGTGATGATTACTATATGAGCCCTAAAAAGAAGGTCAGGGTGACCTCCAGCGGTGGAACTACGCCAGCCATCGAGAGACTTGCCTCGCTTGAAGTTGCTAGTGATTGGGATCCTGTGTCTGACGCCTCATTTGAAGACGTTGACATGGTTGCTTTCATGGACGTTGATGACGAAGATTTGGATCTTAAATCGTCGATAAAGGCTGAGCCGAAGGAAATCAAGCTTGACGGCAAGCCAGTGCCTGTTCCAGTTATTGATGTCAAGCCGTCATGGCTTTCGGTCTATGACTCGCTCACCGTCAGTTCCGAAGCTGACGTACTTGGTCCTCTCGCATCTGGAACCACGCTATCATCATCTAACGGTAACATTTCTGCCCTTGAACCGGACGGTTCATTGAGATTTTTTTGGCTCGACTACCTTGAGCACGAAGGGAAACTTTACTTTGTGGGAAAACTCAAGGACAAGACTTCAGGGGCATGGGTCTCGTGTTGCGTCACGGTAGAAGGTATTCAGAGGAACCTCTTCGTGTTACCACGCGAAAAACGCGTCGAAGGCGATGAAGACGGGAATATGCACGAAACAGATGTTATACCAACTCCTCAAGACGTGCATGGTGATTTCGAGATGATACGGAAGCAGATTGGTGTGAAGTCTTGGAAAGGCAAGTTCGTTAAGCGCAAGTATGCCTTCGGAGAGAAGGAGGTGCCGCGTGGAGAAAGCCAGTGGCTGAAGGTTGTCTATGGATTCGATGGTAGGTCCGTGGATGTAATGGCAGATCACAGATCTAACTACTTCAAAGACCCTCAAATACCACCGAACGCTTGCAGTCCGAATATTGCACAGATATTTGGAACCAACACCAGTGCCTTCGAACTGCTCGTCCTGAAGCGAAAGATTATGGGCCCCTGCTGGTTGGAAATCAAAAACCCACAAATTGACAACAAAGGCGTCAGTATTCTACCGTAATCTTCCGTATATCTCACAAATTCTCTTAGGTTTCTTGGTGTAAATTGGAAGCCACCGTATCTAATCCCAAGGAGATCAATCCGTTTTCAGAAACGGACCCCAGTGCGCCAAGGGAAATGCCTCCCTTGACGGTCGTCAGCTTGAGCGTCCGAACAATCGTAAATCATCAGGATAACAAGCGCGAAGTTGTATGCGCGACTTCTCGTATATGGCATAACAGTTCGTTTGCCTTTCTAGCATCTCGGTTCCAGCTAGTTAACTTCAATCTGATAGTGAATATCGATGATGCCACGCCTCCAGAGCAACTTCCATGCACCGTCCATACGTTTGTGCGACCGCTTGATCGATTCCCAACGAACTTCGAGGTACAGGCAAGAGCAAATGGCAAGGGCTTCATATCACCGATAAAGAACGAGCGCATGTTGCTCAGCAGCTTACTCAGTGAAGATCTCGTCATCTTCCTCTCCGAGTTCCAGCCTGACGATGTGATTAGTGACCCTTCATAAAGCTGACCCCGATGTCATCGTCGGGCATGAGTTCCTGGGTGTTTCCCTTGATGTCCTACTCCATCGAATGCGAGACTTGAAGGTAGACCATTGGTCTCGTATAGGGCGGTTCCGGCGCTCGCGATGGCCCAACATCGGGAAGCAAGGATCCAACTTGAAGTTCCTAAGTGGGCGCATGCTGTGTGATCTTGCCAGCGATGGTGCCAAGGTACATCTTCTCATTATCCATCCGTGTTGTCGCTGACGTATTGAATAAAGAGCATGATCTCTTCGACGACATGGTCAATGACTGAGATGTGTCAAACTCATCTTCGTAACGACAGACAAGATATAGATCCCGATGATACAGCAAGCTATTTTGATGGGAGCTTGAGTACTCCGGATCGCCTTCTTACCTTTGTGCGTCACTGCGAGCTTGATGCCCACTATCAGATGGCTATTGCGTCGAAAGTGCAGATTTTGCCTTTGACAAGACAGTTGACAAATCTAGCTGGTAATGCTTGGTAAGTTAAGGCCGTATTGTTATCCATTTGATTATTTTTACATAATCTGCAGGAATAAGACCCTCAATGGAGGTCGTGCTGAGCGCAACGAGTATATTCTTCTGCATGAATTCCATCGACTCAAGTACATCTGTCCTGACAAGACGTGGGGTAAGAAAGCCATTGCCGCCATAAAGCGGGAGTCCCAGGATGACGACCCCGAGGCTGCGAAGACAACCAATGGAAAGCGCGACAAATACAAAGGCGGTCTCGTCTTTGAACCGAAGAGAGGTCTATGGGACCGCTTCACCTTGGTGATGGACTTCAATTCGCTGTACCCGAGTATCATCCAGGAGTATAACATTGACTTTACTACGGTAGAGAGTGTTGATGATGACGAGGCTCGTTATTTCCTTTTTTGAGGAGACTTCGTGACATTGACATTGACATTGAATTGTTATTAGAATGTCGAAGAAAAGATCCCAGAACCACCATCATCAGACGTGCCTCAAGGAGTCTTGCCCCGACTTATCGCGACTCTTGTGAGTCGACGTCGTCAAGTCAAGTCCCTGATGAAGGACAAGACAGCTAGTCCCGCCCAGCTTCTTCAAGTGTGTACTACTTGTCCAAAACTCATAGCGTTACTCTGATCATTTGTCATAGTGGGATATAAAGCAGCAAGCGTTGAAACTCACCGCGAATAGTATGTATGGTTGTCTTGGTTTCGAATACTCGCGATTCTACGCTCGACCGCTTGCCGCTCTCACCACCTTCAAAGGTCGTGAGATTCTGACACACACAAGGGAGCTGGCCGAGAGTATGGAGTTGGATGTGAGTTTGATTTTTTATTTTCTGTGAACAAAGCTAATCTTGCTTTAGGTTGTGTACGGGGACACAGACTCAGTTTTTGTGAACTCGAATGTGACCGAACTCTCGGAAGCCCTTCGAATCTCGGCCGAGTTTAAAAAAGCCGTCAATGAACGGTATAAGCTCCTCGAGATCGACCTTGACGGAGTCTTCCAGCGCCTTCTACTACTACAGAAAAAGAAGTATGCAGCCATCAAGGTAGAGGATGGGTCGCGAACATCTACAGAGGTCAAGGGTCTCGATATGAAGCGTCGAGAATATTCTGTATTGTCTAAGAATGTTTCTCAGTAAGCCTTTTCCTCCCATCGTTCACGAAAAGTGTGTTAATTCAGCTCAGATATGTCTTGAACCAGATCTTGTCAGGAGAAGCCACAGAAAACGTCGTCGAAAATATACACGAATACCTGCGGACTGTCAGCGAGAATGTTCGGGAGGGTAAAATCAAGATCGACGACTTCATCATCTTCAAAGTGGGCATGTTTCTCTCGATATATGCTGTTCGTTCTAAACTGAGATTATGCTGACAGCGTCTCGGCAAAGCACCAGAGGATTATCCCGATGCAAAGAGTCAACCCCATGTGCAGGTTGCCTTGCGCATGAAGGCGAAAGGTGGAACCTCACGCGCTGGAGATGTCATCCCATACGTCTTCTGCCTTGGGGAAGGGGAGATAACGAAGACAGGACAAGCTGAGCGTGCAAAACATCCTGACGAGGTTCGGAAGGCTGGTTCAGAGCTCAAGATTGGTTAGTTTCTACCACGTTTTCACCGGCACATTTTTTGAACCAGTTCTAGATTTTGAGTACTATCTAGCCCACCAAGTGCTTCCACCCATCGAACGGTTGTGTGAGCCCATTGAAGGTACAGACCGAGCGCGATTGGCTGAGTGTCTTGGTATGCGACTGGCACAAGTGCTCTACTGTTGACTGACAATTCACTTTAGGACTGGATCCTGCTAAGTACCGCACCTCCATGGGTGGAGCCGATGATCGAACATTCTCTTCTCTCGATTCCCAGATGTCAGACGCTGAGCGCTTCAAGGATTGTCAGCCGTTCCTTGTACGATGCCGACACTGCAAGGGCGAGCTTCCCTTCGCACCACTCCATGACAGAGATGTATGAAAGTTTTCTCGCCCTTTAAACGCACACTCACGGCATGATCTAGGCATCAATTATGCTCGTTACAGGTCCATCATGCCCCGCATGCCAAAAGCCGATAAGTTTGGGAAGCCTTATAATGCAGCTTGAGACACAGATTCGAGCGCTTATTGCTCACTATTATGAGGGCTGGACAGAGTGCAATGACCGCACCTGCGGCTATCGTACACGCATGATGGGTGTTTACGGTCGCAGATGTTTACGTCCCGGATGTCAAGGAACTATTACATTCGAAGTACGTGGCTCGATAAATATCATAATCATATTGATTACTGACTCCTCTCAAGTACTCTGACACCCAACTATACAACCAACTTCGATACTTTTCCTCGCTTTTTAGCGGTGATGCTGCCATCAAGGCCTCAAAAGGTAGTTCTGCGACAGAACAAGGTTTGTCTTAAATTATTGGCAGTATTTGCTATTTGATGAAATATATACTCTAGATGCCCTCTTGGTCCGTATTGGAAACAATGCCGAAGTTCTTCAGTCATTGATGACCTGCGTTGAACGATACCTTGACCAATGTGGCCGCCGATGGGTGGACCTCAGTGGAATCTTTTCCCTTATCAAACTTTAGTTATACCTTGCTTTGTAGTCTGCCATGTTTACACTATATGTCTCGTCTGAAAGGTGCTAGAGAGCGCTAAAGTGCTAGATAGAAAACCCAATTCTGCTAAGCATGTTCAAGCATCAGGAAAAATGCATATGTAAAAATGGAGACATTCGTATTTGATTTATTCTTCTTGCAAGGGACGTCTATGGTGCTCAATAGGTACCAAATTGATTCAAACGTATCCAGTTCAACAGCATAGAAGTGTTCGAATACTAAGTATCACTTGTGGAATACCTCTATAACCTCCCAAAAACTTGTGCCATTCTTGCAAAGTGAAGAAGCAGAAGGGAGTCAATATTCCAGGTGCCGAAAGCTCCTCCTTGAATGAATATGGACCATTGCAACCTGCCAAGTTCGGTGCCGCGTCTAGAACGGTACCAGGGCCTGACTGTACTTACGAATTTGCAACTATGTCTGTTATCCATTTCCCTTACATATACAATCATGATTTTCTCCGAATAACGCGGTCTGCCAGTGCTTCTAAAGCACCCTTTGCGTCGCTCTCTGGTAGTTGCCCTAAAACTTCCTTCGCCTTGTCTGCGTACTTTTGTGCTAGTTCTCGTGTCCGATGAAGTGCAGAAGAACGTGCCACGAGATCGCGAGCCTATGTCATCAAGGATGTCAAGGATGAAAAAGAACGCCAGACGGACAATATGAGCAATATACCTTCTCGACGTCTCCTGGACCCTCAAATTTGCGGCTAATCAGCACACCCATGTCAGGATGTTCTTCCCATGCATACAATGCCGGGCCTGTGGTCAATCCTAACTGCAGGTCTGCCCCTCCTGGTTTCCCAAGTGTTGTAGCAGCTGAATCATAGTCAAGGATGTCATCTACCAGCTGATAGGTCCCATATTAAACTCAGCGTACTCCTTTCACAGAGACGAACTCGCCTGGAAAGCGATGCCAAGATTCCGCCCGTAAGCATATGCGATCTCCCGCCAAATGTCACCCTCTTTGCATCCACCGAGCGTGACCGCCGCACGAGCACCCTTCGCCATTAGGCTTGCCGTCTTCAGATATGTCTTTTGAAGATAAATATTCCATGCATCCTGAATCCTCGTCGAATGTTCTCCCTGCATTTCCGTCGGTCTCGCTGCGTTGTCCGTCTGTACAGCCTTGGTCTGCAGAATTTCGCCCTCCACCAAGTTGGAGAGAATACTGGCGATCAGATCTGTTACCTCTGCATCTCCTAAACGTGAAAGGGCCGCAGACGCCCGACCCAACACAAAGTTTCCCCCCAAGATCGAGAACTTGTTGCCGAACGCAGCAGGTGCACTAGGCTGGCCACGCCGCAAAGCAGATTCGTCAATGACATCATCGTGCAGAAGTGATGCCGTGTGCATCATCTCTACGATTTGTGCAAGCCTTTTCTGAGTTGGAAGGATATATTCCGCGTCATACAGCTTAGGCTCGTGTGTTGTGCTATGTGCGCGACGATGTGGAGGCGAAGGGCGGTGGGGAGCTCGAAGACGGAGGTTGAAAGGGGAGGAGTTGAAAAGAGAGGTACTGGTGGGTTTGCTTGGGTTCCAGTCATTTAGAATATCAGGTCGCGTAAGTGGCCAGTCAAGTTCATCGGCACGGCCTCCTGCGTCGTTGGTCTGAGCTTCCCAAAGTTTGTGTTCCCAATGCCGGCCTAGTCCATTCGTCGCACGAGCAAATAAAAGGACAATAATGGGTCGAATTTGTTTTGAAGGGTGTAGGAAATAGTAACGCGTTATTTCGCTCAGTCGTGGATGACCAGAGTCAAGGAGAGAAAGAAGGGATTGGCGAAGCTCGGCAAGCTGGGGAGCAAGGAGGGCAAACGGGTCCGGAGGTGGTTTAGAGGAAACTGAGGCACTATAGTGGCGTGATCTTTGTGGCGCTAGAACGCGAGCGAGGCAAGACGCCCATCGTCGCATGACGACTTAAAAACTTGTCGTGGCGCGTGCGCGTGATCTC
>JAGGAW010000049.1:15646-30541 GCA_017657375.1 Termitomyces sp. T27 | reverse complement strand
GTCTTTGTTCTTCTCACATAAATTGACTGCTTGTTCAACGCTTTTCGGGAGGTAATATGACAGCATGGAACAGACGCAAATCTACCGTAAGGCTAGTCTTCTCTTTATTCTCCAAAACCCTCAGAAAAACAAGTTCGAAATATCCGCTTCAGCTTGTACTACATACCTGTTGGCTCTGCTGGTTAGCATGGTTGTACTTGTACTGGACCCCCCATTACTGTCGAGTCTCGACGCATGACCGGTGACCTCTGGTTGTCGCTTCGCGCTGAAACACCAAAACTGTGTCTCTGCCTTCACTCGAACTGCTCATTTATACTAAAGCCGTGAATCCGATGCCTATAAATACCTACGAGAAAAAGACTGATATACATAGAAGATTCTTCAATTGAACGTCCGTCAGGTAGTCAGAAGGCAGTGTAACGACTTCAGTGCATACCGGCCCTGGACATACTTGAGGACTTGGATGAGATCATTGTCGGTAATTGCCGAATTCGATGTTTTTCCGGTCATCATTGATCTGGGCTATTTTAATATGAAACGTCCTCTGACATCCTCCCCTGCACCATGTGTGCTGCTAGTGCTGTACGATCTGTACTGACAATTGCTGGCTCAGATTCCTCAGGTGGCGCTGGCATTCAGGTGAGTACTGATCCTGAAGAAAGCCCTCAGTATTGACTTTGCACAGGCTGATCTTAAGACGATCGCTGCACACGGATGCTATGGCACAAGTGTGATAACTGCATTGACGGCTCAGAACACCACAGGTGTACAAGGAATACAACCTACACCTCCAGCATTTGTAGAGAAGCAGGTGAGAACAAGGTAAAAGTAAGTGTGTTTTCCAATTCTTATGGTTACAGATCATCTCGGTTCTGGGCGATATTGAGACGCATGCGATAAAGACTGGTATGCTGTACGATGCAGAATGCATACGGGCGATCGTCAAAGCCCTCATAAATCAGTCTTCTGGATCGACCCTCCCGCCCATTATATGCGATCCCGTGTGTGTGTCAACCTCAGGCCATAGTCTCTTGGATCCCAATGCAACACAAGTTTTGATTAATGAGTTCTTCCCACTTGCTACGCTCATCACTCCTAATAAATCTGAGGCTGAGCTTCTCCTATCACAAAGGGGAGAATCTTCGGAGATAAAAAACCTCCAGGACATGATAGTCGCAGCGAAAGAGCTTCTTCAGTATGGCTCGCATGCAGTTCTTTTGAAAGGAGGACATACAATCACGTCGATGGGAGACGTGAAGAAACTTTTGCATCAATTTCCGAACATCGATGCTATCTTTTCGGGACTTCTTTCCCAAAACATGGAAATACTGCAGGGAGACGGCAGTATTCGTGACCCAGAGCTCGTCGCGGACGTTTTCTCGGAAGATAACCAGATTTCTATCTTTGTCCGACCGCACATCAATTCCAAGAACACGCATGGAACTGGTTGTACCCTGAGTGCGGCAATTGCAAGTCGTCTTGCATGTGGGTCTAACTGTGCGTTAGCCTTCTCATCATCGTCGAGCACGACTCGTGGACCTATCTTCTAGTGAAAGAGGCAGTCAAAGACGCTGTTGTATATACGCATCTCGCGATACAGGCGGCTGAATCCATTGGTCATGGGCACGGCCCTTTGAACCATTTCCATCCAGTGGCGCCAAGACTGATACCACGGTATGATCCCTTTCCGTTAATCAGGGCTCATCTGACTCATTGGCGCTAGGGCTTCGCCTTCCGATCCTTACCCACTTACGCGACTGCTCATAGAAGGAAACCTGTCAGACTGGAAAGGATACGTCGAACACGATTTTGTCAAGCTTTTGGGGCGCGGGACACTATCACGCAAAGCTTTCGTGCATTTTATGATGTGAGTGCACGACGTGTTGCAACTCAAAGCTTACTGACGTTGCGTGGTTTACAGACAGGACTATCACTACCTAAAATATTATGCACGTGCATATGGGTGAGTTATACCTCATTGTCTAGTCTGAAACGACTAATCCCAAGCAGGCTCCTTGCTGCAAAGTCCACATCTTTTAAGGCGATTGAGAGCGCTGCTCAGATCATTTTTAATATCGTTTCTGAAATCGATACACACAAGAGCTACTGTGCTAAATTTGGAGTCTCCAAGGACGAACTGGAAAACACGCCCGAAAGTGCTGCTTGCACCTCGTACGGTGCTTATCTTATCGATATCGGTTTGCAAGGTAAGCGAGAGAATGAAAAATGGGGGAAAGTGGCATTCCTCAAACGTGAATTCACAGGAGATACCACGAAACTACTGATGGCTCTGCTTGCCTGTCTTCTTGGGTATGGGGAAGTGGGTCTTTGGCTGAGAAAGGAAGCAAGACTTCTAGACAGCTGGGTTGTCACCGACGGTAACACATATCAGAAGTGGATGGACGATTACGGTGGGGATAGATACCAGAGTGCTGTCAAAGCTGGACTTGGTAAGTCCTCACAACATTTCAAATGTTCTTCAGAATAAATTGCCAATCAATATTGTATAGACCTTATTGAAGCTCGAGCAGTAGATGATCCGCCATCGCCTGCCCGGCTTGCAGAATGGGTGCAAGTGTGGGAGCGATGTACTAGATTTGAGAGAGGGTTCTGGGATGCTGCGATGGCCGCGGCGTAAGGAATTTTGGACCTTTGGACTTCGAACGCTCTAAGAAATCAATCAGTTTTCTGACACGGCTATCTTATCTTCTGTATCAATGGACGTGAATATCATATTCTATGAAGTAAATTAAATATATCCGCACAGGAATATACATAGGAGTGGACGGATTTTCCAAATTTGAGTTCAGTATCATGTCTATTAAATGCTTCACATATATCCCACCTAGAAATACATCTATCTAGCGCGCAATACCAATTTGAGACTCTCGGACATGGGAGGGAGAAACAGTGGGCTCTCGTACAGAGAGTCGACGTTCATTTGGACTCGCTTCGGAAACATAGTCTGGGGGTGGTAACAGTCGATTCTCCTGGTCAGCATGTTCGTCCCAGTTTCGTGGTCCTTGAGCCTCTCTATGTTCCGCCTCCAACATTGATATTCGCTCGTACATTTGTTGTACCATCTGTCGAAGTCGCTCCTCCGTTCCTGCGTCCAGTCGTGGGGGTACTTGTCTCTCCATGTTGCCACTAGAGGTAATTTCAACCCTGTCCCTAGTATCGGGGCCTGTCCGAAAGAAGTTGACGACGAGTCATAAAAGACAGGAAATTGTACAGACCGTTGCGGCTAGTTGGAGACGTCAAGCTTTCTCTTGTGTCATAAACAAGCGGTGTGAGTAACTGGCTCGGCTGTCGACGCCGGTGCAGGCAGACCAAAAGTAGGGCGAACAATAGAAGAAAGGAAACACCTCCGATTGTGCCTCCCACTATAGCACCGATAGGTCGAGACTTCTTGGGAGGCGAATTCAGAAGGCTGGGTGTAGCCGTTGGCGGAGAGATCGAGTTCAGCGTAGACGACCCTCGCGCGGCCATGATTGAATTTAGAGAGACTGTCACGGTTGTGGATCTCACTCCAGTATTAAACAATATGGTGAGTAATGAAACTGTTGTACCCTCATGATTTGGTGGCGGGGTGGTAGAAGGGTGGGTTGCACTTGCGGACTGGTGAGTACTGAGTGGGAATCTATGAACTTTAAGTAAGAGTCGTGAATTATGGTTGTCAAAGATTAACAAACGAAGGAGTTGACGTCGGAGACTCTTTCAAGACTAGTGTAAAGTCAGAGCTCTGAGAATAGATACTAGAACGGCTTTTGAAGAACGATGAAGTTCAGTAAGTCAGCGATGAATCAATTGGATGCGAGATACTCACCCGTCTCTCTTGGCTTCAAAGAAACAAATAAGACTAGGAACACTTCAGTTGCCACTGTCGACCAAGAACGGTAACCTGACTCACGAAACCCCGAGGTTGAATCCGGTAGGAACCTTGATATATATTTCAGTGTCCGCCGTTGAAACATTGATCTTGGGTGTAGCGGGAAGATCCAAACATTGGGCGTAGAGGTCAAAATACGGAGGATCTTGTGCGCTAGTTTTCCAAGAGACCCGGACAGTCATACCGAGATATACGGGGGATACGGGTGGGAAGAACTGAAGAGCCTCGCATACTTGTGAAAGGAGATGAAGAATTCTATTCAATAGATTAGAGACGAACGATACAGGACTATGAAGGTGAACTCACATAACACCCTTGAATCTTTGTGGGAACATGGAGTAAAACGATACAGGCACTGGCAGATGCGAAAGCTGGCATCTAGGACTGTTATAATAATTTGGGTGATCGACATTTGTTGTGTCGCAAATATTCGAGATCGCTCCCTCCACTCCAGGACAACCATACAGTTCAAGATTTGTCAGAGCTTCCTGATGAACAAAGTAGCATAGAGGCAATCATATGACAATCAGTTTGACAGTCACAATAGAGTATGTCTCTGTTCCGAGTTTGAGCGTCTTGGTAATTGTCATACTAAAATACGGATAATGATCGATTGCGGGGCTAAATGCAATCGTATCTCCTTTGAAAACCCATCGAAGCTTGACGTTTGAGCAACCATTACATCACCTTTATTTAATCTCCTGCAAGATCTCCTGTTCAACGTTCAACTTCTCATCAGAGAGTAGGATGTGAGTCATGTGACTGTAAACTCGTCTATGCGGAAAAAAGGACATACGACCGGAAAAGTGATGAAAGGCAACGACACGAGCTGGATCAACTGTGTAACTGATTGAAGATTCAGGTCATAAAAGCTGAAACAAGACAGTGCGACTAATGACCGTGACTACATGCGTGATTCGGCTCCGCGCGTGCATCACGGCAACTTCCATAGCATAAGTGCTTCGCGTCCTTAAAGGTAAGTAAAGTACTGCTAATCTAGTATACGTGTGTTTCTTATGTAAGAGGTATCCAGCCTGAGGTCGCACCGTGACGCAGAGCAAATGTCATCAAGGATTATCAAGGTACATTAGTAGAAACATGTTTTTTTCGACTTCGTGGATCTGTCAATCATCTAATCTTCTATTTATATGTACCCGCAGCTCAGAGCGCGATTTTCCATATGCAAACTCTATTTTTGCACTGATGACATTCATTAACGTCATCATTCCAGGGCGTGAGCCACTCACGGATTCATATTATTCTCAAGTGCCACAAACGGTTGTGCTACGCCTACAACTTGCCTACAACGCAAACGGGCTAAAGACAAACAAGAAAGTGAGATACTATCGCACTCCTCTACCTGACAGAATCATATGTTGGTAGTCAGCTGTAGAAGAGAAGGTTATAAGTATCTATCAGACTTTGTTTAGGATAATTGGTGAATCGTGATCATGTACAGAAGTGGTTCATGGAGCAGAAGGTCGGGCCTTAGTGCAGTGTTGGATGACAGATGTGAGTTGGATCCATAATGTGTTTTGCCAAGGAGACCAACACGTCGTGGAGGAGGCGCTTGGAACATGCCAACCCGCTACTTATGATCTGCTATAATGGGACTCGATTTGGAGACGCAAGATTTGCAGTACTGTCAGTATATTCTATGCCGCATCAGTCAATACTACCAAGGAGCAGAATTCCTGGACCAGTAATAATATCCAGTAATTGCAGAAACATCAAATCTATAAGTAGATATGGAAGGGCGTCGAGGATTATGATGATGATAAAAACATAGGACAGTGATGCACTGATAAACCTAGGCACAGATCAAGATAATCAGTAAGAGAGAGGGAATACCCTTCAATGACAATACCCCCGAACCTGTCTACTTGAAACCACAGAAAGATTTGTCGACCTCCTGAACTTCAACATCTGCCTTTCCAACATCAGCCGAACCCACTAGCTTCTCGAACGCCGACTGCGCAATATTGAACCCGGAATCTGTCCGGTCAACAACCGTGATATACACGCTTTTCTCCTGCTTGTCCGCATTGGTGTAAGTGAGACTGTAACAAGCGCCACATTTGGGCGAGTTCCAGCTTTGGACGATGTAGGAACCCCCGATGTACGGGAAGCTGGGAATGGATCCGAACGTCTGGTAACCGCGTGTAACAAGGCCATTCGAGCCGTCGGAGCAGGCGACGGTGTTGAGGGATGCGGAAGCGACGTCGTAGGCCTTGTCGTGAGACACTATTATCGCGCGAGAGGATGAAATAAGGAGGGGAATCAAGGCAGTGAGGATGAGGCTCAAGAACTGCATATGTGCTGTGAGGATATTGTGTGACAGGTGAGGGCTACATTAGCAAGTTAGCTGCCTTTTAAATAAGGTGAAAGCCTCACTCGAAGTTGAACGGAGAGGAACGCCGATGAGGTTCGCATTCTCGAAGGCCAGGGAAGCAGTGACAATCAAGGTTCGAACGTAAAGCAGGTCTTCATCATCCCCGTTGTCCAAAGGCCTGGAACTTGAAGGGAAATAAAGACCGACTCAGAAGACCAGACAGCTACCATTACCATATAGTAACATTCGTATCAGCTAGAATTTAGTTTGACCGAGACGAGACTTTGTGCGAAGTCCAGCTGTCATCTCACGCACCCCAACTCTTAGTCACATCCATCAGTAGTTTGGATGTCATATACGTTCCTCGGATTCTCAGCGAGTTTTGCGACAATTCGTCATCACCCACTGGTATATGTTACAGAAAGCCTCCAGAGTTTGAATTTCTGCATTTGTTCTCCACAGATTGTACTTGTCATCTGGGTCTAAGTTGACCGCCTGTTGTAACATCCACGCTCCCACTGTTTCGAGTGGTATACTAATTGCCCCGTCGCCAGAACGACAGATATGGAGACCAACGGTTATCGCTCGACAAATAAGGACTGAATATGGAGGATAAATCAACCATGTGACTTCAGTGGAAGGCCGAATCGGAATACACAAGATAGCAGGATCGGGATAAACAGAGGGGGAGAAGTGTTGAACGAAGATCAGCTTCAGGATATCCTGTTTTTATACTTCCAGTGAGATAGAACCATAGGAAGGGATATAGTCAGCATCACACTCAGGCAAAGATATGCAGAGGCGTGAAACGGACAACAGCGGATATCAGGACGTACCATATGGTTGAATCGTTCGTGTTTCCTTTGCGTTGAAACCAAGTGGGAGAAAATCCTCAGAAAATCGGGTACAGATATGCGTCGCGTCTCCAAAATAGTAGTATCTCCGCTCCGTTAATGCTGCACATTGTTTCCGTCCAATTTCCGTCGGCTCTGAAAAATATGATACATTATGCGCCGTCCATGAGTTACGAAATCGAACGCGTCGGGTGGGTGGGGCGGACAGGATCCAGTTATTGAATAATGGGAGTGCCTACAAGAACTGCAGTAATATGTATCCCTCCTGAACTATTGTTACTGTGGGTTTGGGATAAGGTCCTTTTTGTACGAGCTGTGATTGGGCGGGTGAGCAAATTCAGCCATGGTCAAGTTACTGCAGATGACGAGATTGAAGCGTTGAATGAAGTCGCCGGAATCAGAGAGCTGTGATTTGTTGTGATGGGTACGTACCTGGTTTGCAAAAAAAAGAAAAAAAGAAAAACTGATTGTGTGGCACGGTGATGATGTGGATCTGATCGACTGCCATCTGATATCATCAAAGGTCTATTCTAGGAGACTACTGTGGGTCGTGTATCTTTCTGCCTGTCAACGTTTCAACTTTCGACATCCCGTGACAGCCATACTTATGTTTCTCATCACGTAGACCCTCGTTTCGGATCACCTCGTAGTTTGGGTTCTTTGAAGACTGTTCTTTGAAGATCTAAAATCGACATGCTTGTGTTTATTCTTTCACCCCAGCTGGTACCATGACTAACTCAATTCCTGTCCCCCATTTCTTTCGTCTCTACCGTGACGACACCGTTGAGAAGGCTCTGGCCCGTCACAGACAATATTTATGGTCCTATCTCTCTCTGAAGCCCGGCATGAATGTCTTGGAGATTGGCTCAGGTTTTGGAGCTGCTGCAATAGAACTGAGCCATTATGCCGGCGTTTCTGTAATTGGTATAGAGAATGATAGCTTCAAGGTGAATCATAAGTTTATCGGTCACCTTATTCAACTGCTAATTCACATCCTCAGGTTGAACAGTCAACACGGATTGCGCATTCGGGTGATGTCCAGGACCGAGTCTCCTTCGTGAAAGGTATACCACGGCACGATACATGAAAATTTCGCAGCTAATTTTTTACAAGGGGATGTCATGCAGCTGTCCCAGACATTTGAACCAAACACGTTTGACGCGGTGTATGCTATAGAAACATTCAAGGTCCTGCCATGACTTTCATACAGTGTTAGTCGCTAAGTTAAGAGTCCCTCCAGATGGCCCCGAGCTTTTTGGAGGTTTACAAACAGGTCCAGTACGTTCTAAAGCCTGGTGGAAAGGTGTTCCATGAAATTATCTTGCTTGGGTTTGAATCTGACACAATGGTTTAGGTTGCCAGCTACGACTGGTGTTGGACGAATGGATTTGATGCCAACAACCCAGATCACTGTAGGCTTGCAGCCCTTGTGGAGGGTTCGACGAATATCGGGCATCGGGATGCTAACGGACGATCCATTCAGAGGGCGCTTCATGCATTAGAGAACACCGGATTTCGGGTATTAACTCACGACGATCTTGCAAGCTCCGAAAAGAGTTGTATGATTCCATGGTATATTCACCTACGTAATATCATCGGAAATCCGCATGTGTTTCGTTGGGCATTCATCGACACCTCTCAACATACCTCTCGATATTCCATTGAATTAACACGGGATGCAGCATCGGTTCTCCACCAGGCAGGAATTCTCAAGGTAGATCAATGCGGTTTCCTGGAATTATGACAAGATCTGACGAAGTTCCAGATGTTCACTCCTATGGCAATGTTTGTGGCTCAGAAAATTGCCTGATAGTCCTTCGCTACCCGCGAACAGCTTTTCGAGTTGAGCCCGCTTAGGATTAAAGTTGAAAATCTGATTCCTGATCACGTTGGAGTCTTTTTGAAATCTCGAAGGAGGAAGCAAAGAGGTTGATTCATTGGTTAAGAGAACTGGCGCATCGCGATTGCAAAATGATGGTATGTAGTGACACGATTGATAGTACTGGTCAGTCGAAATCGGGTATCAGCCGGCCAAATCAACATGTGAACAAACTGGATTTTCCTCATACGGTGTGAAATATATGGAGACAAAACTGTGATTGAGTGTACGGTTCGTATCTCCTCTACGTCCGTGAGGCAAATGGTGTTTCAAAACGTGATATTTTTTACTCGTTGTCATTGACGGTGCGCATATGAATCTTATGCTATTACTATTTATGGGTCACGTCGCGCCTGAAACCATTCAGCCTACCGTCACCAAACCGTTGCTACCGCGGTTGACCTATGGATGAACGAGCATATTCGAGTTTTGTCTTGACTCATTGCGATATTCGAAATTTTATTCGAACATACACATAAGTTGGTCGATCTTTTCAAGGGGCTCTAAAAAGGTATAATTAGTAGCTGCAACGAACTAAGCTTGAGATGAAACCGATATACAACAGCCCCGGCAGTGACAGGCAAGGATTTGGAGATCAAGTTCTGGCCATTGGCAGAAAAACAACGAACATACTCTGTGTTCAAACATTTTGTTCTTCACAGAAGACATGCTGTCGATGCATAAGATTATTAATCTTGACAAATTTTCCAAGGAAGAAGCAAGGTACGTGGGATGACAGTTGGGTTTCAGACGAAGCAAATCTCGTCTCGTTAAACCAAGGCCTGCCTGATATGATGAGTGCTACACGGTAGACAGCTCATATCACTGAGTACAAAGACTCTCGAGATATTCAGAAGTAAAATAGAATCTCTGTTACTGTTTCTATACCAATCGAAGTACAGCGACAGACATGATGACTGGCATCGTCTTTTCCGCGGGGAAATCGTGCATATGAAAAAGGTCAAGCTGGTAATCAGATCTGGTGAACACTGTTCAGTTACGCACTGAATGTGCCTCCGAACTGAGATTATTCTGGATCATTCATGAAGGGAGAAAACATGCTGTCTGCGTCCCACGGTACATTGATGATCGTTAATATAAAGTTATGCATATTCATCAGATTGGTTATGACAATCAGTGATTGGAGCAGAAGGTTGGGCCTCAAGTAGAGCTCGGATGACAGATGCGAGTTGGACGCATATGTGTTTTGTCAAGGAGACCAACACGTCGTGTAGCGAGCGCTTGGAACATGCCAACCCGCTACTTTGTGTCTGCTATAATGGGATTTAATTTGGAGACGCAAGATTTACAGTACTGTCAATGTGTTCTGGGCCACATCACCGTTACTGCTACTAAGGAGCAAGATTCCTGGACCAATATCAATATCCAGGATATCGCGATGCCAAAAGGACCGAAATTCTTGCAGGAACATCGAATGTATAACAGATATGAAAGGACGTCGAGAATTATGATGACGATAGAAACATAGCGACGTCGATACGCTGATAAACCTAGACACAGATCAAGAGAATCCGTAAGAGATAGGGAACACTTTTTTTAATGACAATAAGTACGAACCTGTCTACTTGAAACCGCAGAAAGATTTGTTAACCTCTTGAACTTCAACCTCTGCCTTCCCCAAATCAGCCGAACCCACTAGCTTCTCGAACGCTGATTGCGCGATATTGAACCCGTTGTTTGTCTGATCGACAGCCGTAATGTACACTGTCTTCTTCTGCTTGCCCGCATTGGTGTAAGTGAGACTATAACAGGCGCCGCATCTGGGCGAGTTCCAGCCTTGAACGGCGTAAGAGCCTCCGATATAGGGGAAGTTGGGGATAGATCCAAATGTCTTATAGCCGCGTGTCACAAGGCCATTCGAGCCGTCGGAGCAGGCGACGGTGCTGAGGGATGCGGAAGCAACGTCGTAAGCCTTGTCGTGGGACACTATTATCCCGTGAGAAGACGAAATAAAGAGGGAAATCAAGGCAGTGAAAGTAAGGCTGGAGAACTGCATGTGTGCTGTGACTGTAAGGATATTGTGTGAGAGGTGAAGGCCACATTAGCAGGTTAACCGCCTTTTAAACGAGGCGAAAGCCCCACCCAGAATTGAATGGAGAGGAATGCCGACGAGATTCGCATTCTCGAAGGCCAGGGAAGTAGTGACAGGCGAGGGTCGAACGTAAAACAGGTCATCATCGTCGCCGTCGTCCAAAGGCCTGGAAGGCGAACAAACACCGACTCGGAAGGCCAGACAGACAGCTCACATTACTAAGTACAAAAGACGCTCAAGATATCCAGAAATAAAATCCAACCTTTGTTGCTGTTTCTATGCCAATCGAAGTACAGCGACAGACTCCACATGCGCCGTTTGCGGGAACAGATCGAATCCACGAATGCTCTCCAAGACATACTTCCTCCCCTGCTCCTCTCCCTCTGTCGCCTTCAGAATCTTTCCGACGTCCCTAGCCTGCGTATGCACATTACAGCTGACATACACCACCGTCTTGCACCTGAAATCCAGCAGTTGCTTAATAAAGTTATCGTCACACCCCTTTCGCGGTGGGTCGATGACTAGCACCGTGTGTTCCGGGGGGAAATCGCCCACAGTGGCGAAGATATCCGCGGCGTCGCCGGCGCGGAAGGATATTTTCTCTTTTGGAATCTTGTTGAGCTCGGCATTGTTCTTGGCGGCCTTGATAGAGTCTTCTGACAACTCAATACCAGCTACAGTTTGGAAATGCGGGGAGAGTGTGATGGCGAAGAGCCCCGCACCGCAATAGGCATCGACAAGGTGGGTGGGCGGTTGTGCATCAGAGTCGGTGGTGATTGAACCAGTACCGGTGGGGAATACCGCATCACGAACGTAATTCGTGAGAGGCACGAGAACAGAGTTGTTGTTCTGGAAGAAGGATCCAGCTATGTATTCGAAAATGAAGTCGCCAACCTTCTCTCGGGCAGTGGCCTTATGATTGGTGATACAGACGTGTGTCTCTAAGGACTTGGTTAGCGCATCAACATCCGGGGTCTCGCCAGTCTTAGATGTAGAAGGGACAGGTAGTGAATCACGGTACAATAACGACACGCCTTTCTTGTACGTATAAATGTTTCTGAAGCATGTCTTAAGCGACACATAATGAATGCAAAGAACAGATAGGACGTACTTGGTAATGTTCTCCCGAGCGGAGCGGTAGGCTTCGTTTATAACCGACGTGGCAATGGGGCAATCCTTCACGCAACAAATAGATCAGTCAACGAATACATCTGTACCAAGAGGAGTCGTACCTCGATGTCCATCGTTCTTGAAGTCCCAACACGATTGAAACCAATCTTCAACCATTCCGGTTTGGTATCTGAGGGAGCCGGATTTTTCTTGGCCGACTTCGGAGGAGCCTCGAAATGAGGCGTGAGTTTTGTACGATATTCGTACTGTAATGGCGATCCGATTGTGGTCTGGACCGGCGGGACACTCGACTCAGCGAGGCCTGTTGTTATTCATTATTCATCAGTGGCGAGCGATGGAATCAAAGGAATTATCCACACCAGAAAAGTTTCTGTAAGCTTTGACTACAACATCCCGTTTCCAGTCTAACTGGGTCTCGTAAGAGAGCATCTACATGTCCAGCAGGTTAGATAAAGTATGGAGAGATCACGCTGTGATGTACCTGATATTGGCACCCTCCACATGTCCCAAAGTACTGGCACCTGATGCGGTCGTTGTCCCGGAGCACAGTATTTGGTGTTATGACCTCCAGGAGATCGGCAAAGGAATGGAGCCTTGCGTTGCGGTATATTCGCGCTTTGATCTTCTCTCCAGGTAGTGCGAACGGAACAATGATTGTCCATGGTCGTGACTCGTCAGGTGAGCGTGCAATGGCCTCGCCTGTTAAACACAGTAAGCTTCATTCTGCATGTCCATTCAAGAAGTTCTCATGATAAATAGCATTTGAGACTTCAAATGAAATGGTGAGTTCCTAGAATATTCAAAGACATTCACGTACCATTGGAACAGATGCTAGACACTTCAACTTCCACTTCTTGGTGAAATTCAAATGGAGAGTCGAACTCTGTGCCGTCCTCCAAAGCTTGATCAACAACATCTTGTCCGAGGACCGCCGTTACATCCCTCCATAAAACATCCTCCGCTGAGCAAGGCTCTGGCAGGCCGGACTTTTTCTCCCTGCGTTTTTTTGCGCGCTTGCTCTCCTTTTTATGTCCTCCTTTGTTGGATAACCTCGGCTTTTTCCCCAATGGCAATTCTAGCTCATTGGGCGGGAGTGTACGGACCTGACCAGCCTTCGGAGAGCGTGTCATTCTGGTGATATCGGCAAGATAAGAGTGTCCTCTAGAACGACAGATCCGGTGTGGAGGGAACGGCGAGGAGAGGGATTTGATAAGTCCGCCAAGTCTGATTCGCCCAACCTGCATAGAAAAAGTCAAAAGAAGGTCTTGGTAAACAACGCCAAGCCAATGATGTCGTTGCATTACGTAAACCGACTGGAAGTCCGCGGGGCGGCAAATAAATAAATTGTGAGCTGTTGCGGCTTGTCGCGTCGCGTTGAACGAGTCTCAACAAAAGCTTCCTACGATCTATAATGAGGAACTTATGGCTTCTGGCGATGATAAGAGGAGTAGCCTTGTCTTACCCCCTTCATGCGACACTCCAAGAGGGCGACCGCAAACATCGACCGGTAGCAGAGCCAGGTTCACCTGAGTTCTGGTTTCATCTAACCGTTAGTGCTGTTCTGGTTCTTTTGGGAGGTGTATTTGCTGGGTACATGGTATTACTTTGGTATATGATATCCTGCTCAATATTGCTCAGGTTGACGCTTGGACTTATGGGACTCGACGACCTCCATCTACGTGTCTTGGCGACGTCGTCTGAGGATCCGTATGAACAGCGAAACGCAAAGCAAGGTACGGACAGTCCCGCGCATGTTGATGTTAGTGTTCATACTAAGGGGTCCGTCTATAGTTCTGAAGCTCATGTCAAGAGGGCGTCACTGGATACTTGTGGTAAGCAATGTTGTAACATCTCGACCGCGTCAGTTTTATAATGCCAGCCAAGGTTCTGCTCCTGTGCAATGTGGTAAGTAGAACGGCTAGCAAAGAATGAGATCCGGATCCTCACTTTCCTGGTAGGTCATCAACGAAAGTTTACCCATCTTCCTGGACAGCGCCGTACGGTTGATCCTTCTGTTGTACTTCCGTGACTGAATTTTCGTGTTAGATTGGTGGAGGGATTGCTGCAGTGGCTATTTCTACAACAGCAATCGGTGAGTACTCGTAAATTGTCACTTTTAGGGTCGCTGATCACCTTGAATACCTACTAGTCATTTTTGGGTGCGTGCTTGATGAAACTTGACAACTCTAATAGGATAACTGAATTTTCTTTCAGAGAGTGCGTACGACAGTGCTCAAAGTGACACTGCATTGAACCTGACCTTGGTGTTAGAATCATTCCGCAGGCAATTTGTGTTCGCTACGGACTTGCCATCGGTGCTAAATGTGCTCCTCTCGTTCTCGCCCTCATGTGGATCCTCTGTCAGCACATTTTTGTCTTAACAATCATCGGGATGAACTTTCTGACGACATCGAGACAGCTCCTATTGCATATCCAATAGCCAAGTTGCTTGATTGGGTCCTTGGGGGCAACGAACACAACACCTACAAAAAAGCGGAGCTCAAGTCCTTCCTCCAATTCCATCGCACTGGCGAAGAACCTCTTCGTGATGACGAGATCAACATCCTTAATGGTGTGCTGGAGCTCAACACCAAAAAAGTGGAAACCATTATGACACGAATAGAGGTAAGTGTCCTTTCGTCCCTCCCTCTACGCCGACCGACCTTCGGACAGGACACAGTTACATTGAGCTCGGATACTATCTTGGATCACGCCAAGGTGGATTCCATGTAGGTCACGTTCGCTCACCCACTTGCC